>VUQR01011694.1:0-14119 GCA_015108515.1 Hemichromis elongatus
CAAAATCATTATTTAATGTATGTAAAGTTGAACTTTCTTATTAAAAAGCAGTTGTAAATCACTGCAATGGTGGTAGAAGATTAGAGACTGGCTTATGTCTGATTTTCAAGACTGATACTGACACTAAAGTTTGGTGATTTAAAAATCTTTTATTGGCCATTATTTATTTTCTTTCAGACACAGGGAATATAAACAGATGTCCCTAACATTTGTTATTTGTAGTTATTTTTTTTAATCCTTACTAAGATAGTGTGACAGCGCAGTTTAAAAAAAAAGAAATCCCATTTTATTGTCACAACAAGTCTTAGATTACTCTGACTGACTTTGCTTGGATGAGCTGATTATCTTTGTAGGGGCAACATCAACGTTCATGACATAATTGAAAAGTGTTTCTCCCATCACTTCTTTGTTTTTATTTTTATTTTTTTAATATCAACCATTATGAATGCCAATCCCGCTCTACTTTTTATTCAAAATCTTAGCATTACGCCAACAGAACACAGAATAATGAAATGATAAGATGGTTGATGATTAGTCTACTAACATTTCTATGAGGTTTTACTTTGACAATGGCATTCCCTGCCGTCAAAAACATAATAGTTACATAAGAAGGAAAATACTTTGGATGTTGAACTTTAGTTTTTCCGGTGCTTGTGGCAGTTCTTCTTCTTCAGCATGCACTAGGTTAGACTAGACCTGGTAGAGGTGTGCTGCATGTCTGGAAAAATTGCATCCTTAGTACATCCACTGCCTACAGTGCCTACAGTACCTACAGTATGACAAAAACGCCTTAATAATGTCACATTTTTATTTTCCGATTGAAAGGTATATAAAGTATGTGTTCTGGTGACATACCTAAACCATTTTAAACTGGAGCAAATTTTATTGGTTGTCAGAGCAGTGAAATAAACCTTCTGCTCCTAAGAAAAATTCTACCATTTTCACTGTTTAAGCATTTGCTTTCCTCTGCTGTGTGCTCTTTCTGAACATGTATGCTGTGTTGAAGTAACTTAAAAAAAAAAGGCAGCTGTTCATCTATGGCGAGTTTATTTTTAACACAATCGGTTTTAGAGTAACACAATAACAGCTATTGTGCTGAACACGATGTGTGCACGCCTTTAGGGAGCTGATGAAGACGTGAAGAAACGAGATAGATACTGAGGAAGGTAAACGCAGGAAATACTCGTTGCTTTTGTGCTGTTCATCCATGCATGTATTAAATCAGATTTGGAGAAAAGACCTCGACCCAAAAGCTTAAACCAGAATAATTTAGATCAGAATGAAAGAAAATGTGCGCACGGAAATGCAGCCAGTGATTTCTGTGCATTTTGTATGCACCATGAAGTCAGATTAATCATCCTTCAGACTGTGAGCAGTTTATCTCCATGTGCCTTGTGTGTCTGTAACATATAAAGCATGTGTGTTTCAGCGGGCAAGTTGATATGTCTTTGTATTCTCGTCTTCGTTCGTGTTTATCTGTGCCTCACCTCAGTCCATTGGAGCTGTGTTTCCTGGGCTTATCGACCTGCTGTAATTAGGGGCCTAGAGCTGCAGAGCAGGAAGGCGATCAGGAGCCACCGTGTTCCGCCGAGCCTCTAATTGAAACGTTGAGCGTTTCCAGGTTCACCGTCGGCCCCCCTCGGGTCCCCGCTGTCATCTCAGCGCCACCTCCACGCCTGTGACAAACATTCAGAAGAGAGAGTGCTAGTCACGAATGATAAGCAGGTAATTGCCTGTAGGCTCAGATGCGAATTAGGAGACGCTCGTGCTCCAGCTTCATTGGACATGCTGCCAGGGGTTGTTTGTACCACTGTTGTGTGTGTGTGACACCTCAAAATGATACACAGAGATGAGGTGAGCTTATCAAGTCGGAAGGCTTGTCTTATTTAAGCTCCAGTTTTGGAGTTTAGCCTTAATGTCATGGTATAGTTTGTTAAAAAAATCCTCACTTAGACACTAATGAATAACAAATTTCTCCCCACTTCGCTGCAAATTGCCTGATGAGGCAGCACACAGAGCCCACTCAGTAGCCTGCAGGGGGCTGAAGGCCCATAATTTGGCATCTGGGTGCTCAGCCAGGCACAGACCAATGAGAATGGGCTTTCTTTTCAAAGCCCGGGCCAGCCTTCCAACCAGTGTTCCTGCTGACATTTATCCCCTCAAACCTTTAGCGTTATTGTTATGAGTACAATAATTCTTGCCGTAGGGGAATACTCACGGTGCTCAAAATTGACCAACTTGAAGATTTTAATGTGACAGCTCATCACATTATAGCGGCGGGAGCGTGAAAGTAGGCAGCCCAATGCAATATCATCTTTCTCTACTTGAGAAGCATGCGCCTGTGTCATCTGTCTGACGGTCATGTTGTCAGCTCCATCCTGGACTGCCTATCGGCTGGCATGCATCCCACTCTTGCTTCCTCCAGCTTTAAAAACATAAGTCTGAGTAGAAGGGAGGTGGTCATAGGCGACAGTGTCAACCCCCTGCTGTTTTCCCATGCTCAAAATATTGGCAGCCATTACGTGTCTCCTCAGTGGCGTTTAGCACCCATTGCTGAATTACTGACTTTCATCATGACATTTTCTGGGCACGCTCCAAATGCCCAGCAGCAGCCTGGTTTCTATGGAGATGCGGTTGCTCAATATGCAGCTTTGCACAAAGAAAACACACACAAACACACACAGATAAAAACAGACAAAGTGAGTAGGGGAAATTAATATTGGTCATTAATTGCATCGCCGTCTTGTTTTATGCCATTCCTTTGATTTAGTTTCCGTCGCTAGTTAAACAAACGCTCTGCTAATATGCATCTCATTCAGGCAAATGAGCGTGCGGCCCTGATTTCAGTGTTACTGCAAATGAGCACCCAACTTTGTTCGAACATCAAACGTGGCAGGACGCGTGATTGGCGCTTTTGATTTGGCTATTGTTCTCCTGATATGAAAATGTGGCACAGCGGCACTTTGCTTGAATTGGCATTGCACACAGGGTGCTAATTACCAAAGAAAGTCAGTGTTTTCATAGGCTTTTCAGTCCCTGTGCATTTCAGCTTATAGTTTGGTGGAACGTGTATGCAGATGAGAAATATTTGTGTTGCTGCATTTTGCTCGTTTGTTACTGAAATTTTTTAGCATCCTACTTACTTAATCGCCCCTGGCACGATTTATCGTTCATCTGCTTTATATGGCGAAGAAGAGATACTAAAATACTTTAAGTGGCACTTACACAGTCTGATTGAATCTTCCGTCTTTACCATTTTCGAGATTAGAAGTCCACATAGTTCCACACAGGGTTTTCACTGTGGAGGTTATTATCTCATTTCAGTGATCCTCAGGGTGCTGTCAATTGCCTCTGAATTATAAGCTCTATCCCTGCTTATATCAGTGAAATACAGGTTCTCCCACACTCAGTCATTTGTTATCTTTTTAGAGGAGAAAAAAAAACTACACTCCTGGGTATTCTCTGGGTCTGTATGAAGCTTAGAAAGCTCTCCTGCGAGTTTTTTTTATCACCAATTTTATATCAGCTGTCACTGACCCTTGAATTTTCTTCAGGACAGTAAGATATCAAAATTAAGAGTTATTGTTGTACTTATCTGATTGCACTATGAGTAGAGAACACTTTCTTTTTCAAGTTTTCTGGCCTTTCAGACCTTAGGGTGCCAAATGTAATACCTTTTACTTGTTATCGCCTTCAGTACATAATTATGATGTGAAAGTTTTCAAACAGAGGGTTATCTTTAACAACTTAAATTGGAAAAAGAACATCAATCATTAGCAGGCAAACAATGTACATAAAACACAAGGGAGCCAACTTCAAACACAGCAAACCAAAATTGAAAAAGATTACTAGTTAGTAGATTTTGAAACTTGTGTGGAGTCTTTTCCCCTTAGTGACCTAGTCACACAGGCCCAGAGCCTTTGAATAGTAAGTTGTGTCAGCCGGGGTTCAGAATGTGGGAGGTGTCTAAATAAACCTTTCACAGCTTCACTGCACTTGCAAATTAGTTAGAAAGTGTTTGTGGACAAATCGGTGTCTTCCATGTAAACTATAGGACACCGTGGCAAACCGCTAGTGACCAAAGCAATAACAAGGAGACCTGTTAATCACGAGGTAGCCACACCTTGAAGCATCCTTATGACCGTATCTTAATCTTGTCTCATCTTCAAATGCAATCATAATTTAGAGGTTCGGTGTTTTCAAAGAACACTTATAACTAGTGACTGGGACCATAAAATTGTTCAGAAACATCCAATAAAAGGGCATGAATGGAGTCAGATGTGGGGTAACCACTTGCCTTGTCAGGGAACAAGGTTGCCAGTTGGTGGTCTCTTGTTCTGCGTGACTTAGAAATAACCTGGGTTAGAATTTTTGAGCATTTTTTTAATCATGTTACAGTGACTTAAAAATGTATTGCACTTTGATCTCTGCACTTTTACCCGATCCCCTTGTGTATTACAGATTACGTTTGGTTTAAACCAGTTGATTAAATGATAGATTCAGTATATATAAAATATTTTGAAGCTGTAAGGGGGAAACTTGCTACACAGAAAGCTTGGCTGTGGTGGAACTCTTCTGTTTGCATGTAGTGGTGGTAACATAACAACATGTGTTCCTATGTTGTTGTTAGATTTGGATTAAGGCTTCGCTCTTGTGAGAGCACAATCGGCTTCAGTAAATGACATGAAATGTGTTTTTCACCAACGGGGGATAAAAACATGTTGGAAATCAATTTCATCACACTGGGAACCTTTATGCTGATGTCTGCTTAGTGGCTACACAGTCCATTAGAGCATGAGTCTATGAAGACCACTGGAACAGGGGCTTTCAACATGACCAGACACACAAAGAGGCCATGTCAACAATTTTCAAAGAAGCTTCAAAACATGTTTCTTTTGGTTTGAATGAGTGCTTACATGTTTTTATTTTGAGCAAAGTAGGAAAGGTGACAAGGTGGTGAAAAGGATTTATTTCATTGCAGAGTATTTGTTCCCTCAGTTTCCCCCCAAACTGAAATTTCTTTTGCATTACTGATGTCATTATGTCTCTCATTCAGAATGTGTCATGGGGACACGCTTTAACCTGATTCCTTAGAGTATTACAGATAAAAGAAAAAAAAGAGTGTGCAATTATAAACATATCCTAAGTGATGCTAAACTTAAAATTTCAACCAGGGATTTCTGTGATATATATCAGAGGTGGTTTTAATATTTGAGTGTTTGTTAACTTGAATTTACATTTGTATAAACTTAAGGATAAGTTTCAGAGTAAATTTTGTTTAAGGCCAAATTTCGATTAAACTTGTTAAATGACTGATTTACTATATATTAAATATTTTGATGCACTAAGGGGAAACTTACTACACAGTTGTGGAACACCTTTAATTGGGCTGTAGTGAACGTGGCAACATGTGTTCTTATGTTGTTAGATTTGGATTAAGACCTTGCTCTTGTGCAGGCACAGTTGGTTTTAATAAATGACATGAAATGTGTTTTCGCCAAGGGGGAACAAAAGAACGCGTTGAAAATCAATTTCATCACACTGAGAACCTTTATGCTGATGTCTGCTTTTGGCAGTCCACACAGTCCATTAGAGAAGCATGGGTGTATCGAAAACCACTGAACAGGAGCTTTCAACATGACTGGACACACAAAGAGGTCATGCCAGCAATTTTTTTTAAAGAAGCTTATAAAAACATTTTTCTTGCGGTATGAGCGAGTGTTTCTATTCTGACCAAAGCCGAGTGGTAATGAGGTGGTGCAAATGATTTATTTAATTATGTATGCGTTATTTTCCCCTTCCGTTTTCCCCAAACTCCCATTTCTTTTCCATTACTGCTTCGTTAGGCAAATGAGGGGGTTGTCATTCAAAATGTGTCATGGGGTCAAATGTGATCGAGACCACAAAAGAAATGGCTGCCACTAGTTTGGACATTCCTAGAAAATTGAGGTGCTTAGCTAATCTAGCTGAAAAAATTAATATTATGAACAGTGAGTCAGAACGTTGAGGTCAGAAGTTTACGCTCATCATGGCTGTGAATGTCATGTTAATTGGGGGTTTTAAATGATTTCTTTGAAATGTTCTTTTTCCAGCGTGGAATAATTGTACAGCATACGTCTTTAATGACAAGTTTGAATTTATTTGGGTTTTTTTCTAATCCACATAGGGTCAAAGCTTTACATCCACACTCACATTTATACATAAACTAAAATCTTTTAATTAGTGACGCTCTACAGTGTCTTTTAACTTGGAATAAGCCAAATACTAACTCCTCATTAGCAATCATGACTGAATACAATTGCTAGCTCCTCTTTGCCATCCTAAAAAGGATTGTATGGCAGCGCTCACTGGATTGAACAATATGCAGGACAATGGGAAAGTCCAATTAATTCAGTGAGGATCTAAGAAGGAGAATGGTAGATTTATGTTGGGTAAGTCTCTTGGGGTCCTTTCTTAACAACATTGCAGTTCAAAAACTCTTATATGAGAACAAGTTAATCAAATGTGTCAATCTACAGTGACCCACATGGACAAGACAAATGCCTTGCAAAGAAAACTTTTACTATCAGATCAGACAAAGATTGAGTTATTTGGTCACATTGACAAGAGGTATGTTTGTGAAAGTAAGAATACACCACCTCCAAGTTGGTGGTAGCATCATACCCAAGGGGCTGTTTGGCTGCCAGTGGTACCAGTGAAGTGAATGGAATAACAAAGAAAGAGAACTACCTCTAAATTTGTCAACTTAACCCTTAGATCAACAGCTACCAAGCTTGAAACTTGGATACAATTTGGTTTTCTTAAGGGCAATTAACCCAAACACGTGGGTGGTGGTTTTTGCATGGATAAAGCAGGATAACATTAAACTTCTGGAACAGCTTTCCCAAAGCCCTGACCTCACACCTGTTAAAATATTGTGTTTAATTACTGGGCTTAAGTGATTTGTATTAACTGTTCCAAGAAGAGAGACCAAAGTCTAGCCAGAATTACTCCAGAAGCTTGTTGATGGCTACCAAAAGCACCTGGTGTAGATTTTGACCCTGTGTGGATTAGAGAATATACAAAATAAATTCAAAAGTAATATATGGTTTTTGTTCATCACTGGCAAAAGAATAAATCAAAAATAATTAAAAGCCCAAATTACTATGAGATTTATGCCCATGATAAGTGTATATATAAACTTTTGAGTTTTTTCCTGTGGACACAGGACACAGTTACGACAGTTGTGGTCCTTCATATGAAAAATGTGTCTGTGCCCTAAAGAAGAGCAAGCCAGAGTGATGGCATCAACACAAACAGCAGAGCATGAGTCATAACTGTTTATGCCAAGATTTAATGATATCATTCGGTTAGGGTGCCGGAGGCAGCATGGAGCATGACAGTTTCCCAACACTAACTGTGGAAAAACTTGATGTTTGGTCCACGGTGATAAACGCTTACCTTTCTGTTCATCAGTCTGTTTACCTCGGCCCTGCCGGCACAGCTACAAAGCTGCGTGTGACAGGCAGGTCCCAAGTTTGATTTAAACACAATTATCAAATACCAAAAATTCTGTCTCTTTAGGAAACAGAGATCAATAGGCTGAAAGACATATGGCTGACTTTTCACCACACTTACGCATGGAAAGTGACATAATTTTAAAGGATATTTGGCATTTTAAAAGCCTTATTGATGTTTGCTCAGAGGTTCCACTCAAATACCATTCTTACTCACATCTGCTGGTGCAAGCTTTCCTCCCTCTTTCACATCTAGGTTTTAAATTCTAATTAAATTGGTTATTAAATATTTTGAAGCAGTGATGTGAACTCTTTGAGTCTGCCAATTTATGTTTTATTTAAAAGCAGACTTCTGCAGTCATCATGTCACACACTTTATTCAGTCATTTAAAAAAAAAAATCTTTATTTTGTTTTGCCCACTTGACCCATGCCACATTGAATAAATAAAGAATTTTTATGTTAAGAAAAACATGACTCTTTGGCTTTATTTTTTAATTATTGACTTTCTGTTGCCTCAGAGTTCTTTTAGACCACTTTGAGGTCAAGAGGCCAATCTGCTTTGGCAAAACCACCATGAAGCTCAACCACAGCTTGAAAAAGTCTCCCCGATAAAGCTTTCAAACTCTTGGTTGACTATGTGAAAATCACACTTGGCATGAATCCTCAGACGACCTGAGCTACATTTTAATGTCGCTGAACTTTAGAAGTTGCTAGAGAAGCAATGGAAGTGCTCACCGCCTTTAAATTCAGAGTCGTAAAGAGACAGTCTGTAGTTGATGTGGAAAATACGCCGTGTTTATGGCACTGCAGCCAATATTTTCTAACCTGCTGGTGCATCGATATTTTTCAACAAATCAGTTATTTTCTATGTCCGAGGTACTCTCTGCCAGGCAGTGCGATGAATAAGTATGGCCGTTTCTCAGAAAGGAAGGATTGAAGCTTTGCAGTTGAAGCAATATACAGTATAACCTTATCGAGATTCCCAGCCATATTGCAGCTCATGTTAACCCAGAAAAGGAACCGAGCCAGCCCTGTAATTCCCATTTGATGATAAGCCCCAGCAGTGCAGAAAGTCAGAATCGCTCCGTCCACCCAACATATCAGGACAGGGTCACTATTTTACTGCCTGGGGATTCTTATTGGACAATAATAGTGTCTGAGATACCCAGCAGGTGCCTGAATAAACCCTCTAATAGAGCAATTATTCTCAAACAAAAGGTCACCTCAGGCGTGACGACAGGCCCGGAAATCAATAAAGCTCCCAATTACGACCGAAGCACTGGGCCTATATTTGGTCTGCGGCTGCCAGCCATCCTGGAGAAGATCAGATTTCAGGGAACCCTCATTCCCCCAGTACGTCTTTGTGATTAAGTTACCAAAATTTATTTTAGGATTCACTGCCATGCCACCTTTAAAAATGCATAAATGATTCAGGCCCTTATGAATTGGTCTCCTTTTGAAAGCTGATCTCTACAGAGTCCTGCAGCCGTTTCTTAGCTCACTTAAAAGATTAAAAATTTTCTTCAAGAAAATGTTTAATCCTTTTCAGTCAGCATGAGGGTGATCCCAGAAGAGACTGAAGTCTCCTGGTTGAAACTTGGGTATTTTTGTGCCACTGCCATTCCTACTGCCTTCTAATGTGGATTTAAACATTTCGAAAGTCTTACTTGGGTGATTTCAGGCAGCAGGAGCAGATGACCTATATGCTGTTTAGTTCCAGGTGCCTGTTGCTTTTGTGTGTTTATCTTGTTTTACTTAGACAGCACATTTGAAACTAGTTAGCAACTCTAGAGTAAGTAGTCTGCGTGATCAAAAAGAAAATTAAAGCAAATTTAAAAGTTCAGTTTAATGTGCATACAAGTAATCCTTCACCTTTGTATAACTGCCTGCTCACCAACCGCAACAGGATTAACAAGAGCACCATATTTTATAATAGTTTATACTGTAGAAAGGAAAGTGCTAATATGGTGAAACTATAAATATAAATGTCGATTTTCTCTGACTAAACCAAAGGAAACCTACTGTGATTGAAGATGTGAGGGTATTTTCCCCCCATTAACAACCATATAGTTCTATTCCAGTATTATTTGCTCATCTGTTAGAACTAATCTATATTGTCAACCATATTGGCTAGCTGGCTTTGCACATGTTTTAACAGATAATAGCTTGCATTAAGAAGTTTCTAATCATTGTACTTGAATGTAAGTTAAACCAAAAGGTAATTGAAACCCAAGTAGTTGTAAATTCTAACAAATCAACATACTTAATTACAGCTCCTCTGTTTAAAATTTTCTGTGGAGACATAATTAGATGACAAATTGACAAAGCAGCATCGATGACTTCACCCTCAAGTAATTGGCATACACTATTGACTCCGGTGCAAGAAGCATTATGCATGAACAAAAAACTTGTTAACAATTCTTTTTTCTTTGCATATTGACATCGGCAATACGCATGACTGCATATAACTCCCAACTAACTTGAATGTAATTGAACACCGCACACAAAAATGCTATCTCAAGCTCTCTCTGCTACTAGCTTTTCTCCTTTACCTGCCTCCTGCCCTGCACTTTAATTCTTAACCTACCTTTCAATTCTCCTCTCTACTTCTGCTGCACTCTATATTGTAGTGAAGGGGGAGAGGAGAGTCATACAGCCCAACCCAATGACAGGCAACTCAGATTTCTGAAAACATTCTTGAGGCTGCAGTGCAGTATTTGCCTCCTGTCTCAGACAGTAAGATGTGGTTATATGCAACATGAGCTTTTCCCCACATTTCTTCCACGTTAATGCCAATAGTTTGAGGAAATAATTAGTGTGGGAGATTATGTACTGAAGATGCTACACCAATATTGCATGAGTATACATAAATATTGCCATAATGCTGACAGAAGAAGAGAATACTATTGATTTTCTACCTACGATTGCACTTGTCAGTTGGTGAGCTTTATTAGACATCTAGTAAAAAGTCAGTTCATAAAGTTCATGTGTTGCAAGCAAGAAAAGTGTAGGCGCAAAGATCTGAATGACTTTGACACAGCTCGTCTTCAGCTTGGTAGATGGCTGGATTGGACTACGTCTTGAAAACAGCGAGTCTTGCAGAGTTAATACCTACTGGAAGTTTCCTATGGAGCCAGAGACAGGGCAATGGGTGTCTGAGGCTAATCTTGAGCAAAAGCTGGACCATGTCATCCAGTCTCACAGAAGAGCTACTGTATCACAAATTGCTAAAAACTGATTAGTAAGATCATTTTTAGAGAAAAGCTAAATACAGTGACACATGTTTTTATGCCCTCTAAGTTGGATTCTTGTGATTCATTTACACAAACTATAACTATATAGCATGCAGAAAAAGAACACATCATTGGTTACCCTTAAATATTAATTTCAAAATTCAAAGATAATCTAAAAATCTACTCAAGAGGTCCTCAGTCAAGGCACCGCTGGCAAACCCACTATCTCGGATGAGGACCAGGAGTGATTGGGCTTTTTCCATCAAGGCACTCACTCTTTGGAACAGAGATCAGTTTGGCAAGCTTCTGCTCATCTTTTAAACCCCTCTTAAACAAGCCGTTGAACAGGTATACCTATCTGAGCGGCCAGTGAGTATACACCTCATTATTGCAAGGCTTAAACTTGATGGAAATTGCCTTGTCACAAAATATTGCAGCACGGCAAGAGCATGGCTAGGCAGCAATTATGAAAGCATGAAGATAAACATATAGGTGAATTTTGTTGGTAAGACTCCTAATTAAGAAATCAATTGAAGTACTTTAATTTTTACAGGCGATGGTAGCTTAATATAACGGGTCTGAGTGAATAAATATACAGTTAAAACAAATAGCTTCCTATAGAAGTCTATTTTCAGTCTTGAGTCAAAGCTAAACAAACAACCTCTCAGCTCGAGCTTTGCAAATGCTGCATATTAGTGTGAGTAGTACTGAACTATTTATGGTAAAACTCAGTTTTTTTGTTTTTTTTGCCATTATCATTCTTCTACAGTGAGAAAAAAAAAAAACACAGCTCGTTTTGCAGACGGACACGTTGTCTTCTTTGTAAAGAGACTGACCACCGTTTCTGTCTCTCCGTTTAGATGTGATGTACTCGCAGAGGCTAATGCACACATTTCTCTTCTCTCCGACATTCTCGCTGGAGACACTCGTCGACCTTTCTTTCCACTGTAGCTTGACAGGAGAGCAAGCTGCTCGCCACTTTTCAGAGACGAGAGCACTTTCTCTGGGCTATTTTCAGGTAAAGGCAGCAGCAAGGTAGACGGTAGAGGGAGGAGGGGGGAGAAAAAGGAGAGCAGAGAATGAATGTTTTGTTCATTATTGAAAAACAGATTTATCTGCGGTAGTGCTTCAATTGGATTACTCATTACATTGTACATAAAAAAAGAAAATTGCACTTATAAAACATTTTTAATTTCTGGTGGGTTATTTGTGCTTTGTGTTTATGATAGAATCTTTCAAAACATGTTTATAATTCCAAATTGTACTAATGAGTCTTTCAGCATATAATTTTCCTGGCCTTGAGAAGGAAAATTGAAGAGAAGCTGAACTTGAAGCACACGTATATTTGACTGTAGCACTTGTTTCACTCAGACTTTCCTGTTCCTGCATCTGGTCAAGTCTACTGCCTCGCAGCAAATCCCCAAGTCTCTGCATCAGGGCTCATTAGCTGCAGCCCACTAAGCATATCTGTTAAAGCCTGCTGTTCCTTCCATGTCCTGCATTGCCACCACAGCGCTGGCATAACTGATTTCTTTTTCTTTTTCTCAATGAGTGCTTCAATGGTGGGTCTTGGTGGAGAATTATCCTTATTTCAGAGCGTTCTCCTCTCCAGTGATAGTGCTCGACAACTGAAATGCCCGCCTTAAACTAAAATGTCAAGCTGTGTATCTGAAAAGACAGTGTGAATAAAGTCTTTGGAGTAGGGTTGAGCTGTATTGATGGGGATTGCTCAGCTACTAAAGTACTGAAGGTTTGTCATTATGATAACTGGCAAAGAAATTTGCCTCGTGATTGTTTTTCAGGTCTTTTTTTTTTCACCTTTCTTTCTCGTGGTCCAAATCAGGATTTTACATTGCTTCAGATAGTTTATACATTCTTTCATTTTAAAGTTTTCTGTCATGCATGTGATGCTCCTTACCCATGGTTCACTTTATCAAATAGATGGCTTTTTATAAATATTTTCTGTTCTGTAACTTGATGCAAAGGAAGCCAATATTTATGTCTGCTATACAATTTAAAAACCAAAACCACACGTGTTCATTTGCAGAAAGTGTTAGTCAGCGCTGTTTAAATCCCGGCTATTTGTTTGCATATGGATGACAGAGAGGAAAGTGTTTCTTTTCAGTGGACTCGTTTAAAATGAGCCTTTTTAATTGTTGTTTCATAAATTCCTGCTGACCATAAATTATTCATAAGTTTTGCAAATCAAAGGCAAAACCAACATACAGAGTCTTAGTAAGGTGTTAGCCGTTGCGTGCTGCCAGAAGAGCTTCAAAGCTCCTTGGCTTTCCAAGTTTTCACTGAATAACAGAGGCTCTGCATCCCCTCAAGGGCTCAGGTTTCTCTTTTAGGTTGCCACCCGTGTGTACATTGCTATGAATAATGTTGTTGTTGTGGTTGTTTTAATCATTGTAGAAAATTGAGCACCATAGTACAGTTTATGTAGTCGTATGTAGTTAGCGGTTCCCTTCTGTTGTGATTTATTTTTTAAATAAAGTTTTAATTTGCCATATTCTCTTATACTCATGTTTAGTAGAAATATTGGTAAATGGACTTTATTTATGTGAGACTTTACTAGTGTTGTCACCCAATCAAAGCACTACATTACATTGCATTGGAGGGTTGTGCTTTGACTAACTTTGTTCTTCTTCTTCTTCTTTTCGCGGGTGGTTTCCATGGCTGTTTCTGGTTGTTCTACCGTGTGACTTCGCAGTTATCGGGGAATGCTATAGGGCAATGGAAGTGATGTTGTTTTGACTGGATATTTGCACAATAATTTTCCTTTGAGATTGCCACCCAGTGGGTTAAATACCTGCATAATGAAAGCAAGACTCAAACGAAAACAATCTTGACATCAGTGGTAATCACCGTGTTACCACTACATTGCACAATCAACATTCCTTTAATAATAATAACAGGGTGAAGGAAAACAGTTGCCTGTTGCTCGTTTAATCACAAAGGACTGACACAGGGAGTAGTGCTTCTGCTGTTTAATCAGGATGCTATTCAGGAAAACATTTTGGGAGCTGCCCGCTGCCCGCTGCTGAATACACCAGGGTTAAATGCCTTCTCCCTTTGTTGTTGGTAGTATTGTTTAAGGTCATGAGGTCATTTTCAGTTTACTGTCTGTACCCAGTCTTGTTTGTTGGCAATCTAGGTTTGAGGCAACACATTTTCAGTTTGGTATGAGGAGTAGATTGCTCATATTGCCCTGGCATTGTCAAGAAGACCAAGATAAAAACACACCCACGCATTCCAGATGAGTTTCCTTTGAGCATGAAGCTCATAAGAAATGATTCAGATTATTTCAAGACATGTTTTTTTGGTGTGATTTTGAAATTGATGGGGGGGGGGGGGGGGGGGGGGGGGTGTTTTTTTTTGAGGGGAAG
>VUQR01011694.1:20087-30087 GCA_015108515.1 Hemichromis elongatus
CTTAAACATAACCCCCCCCCCCCCCCTTCCATAAACACAGAGCTGAAAGAAACATGGTGAAGTCAAGAGGTGAGTATAGAAACTAGTTCAACTGTAAATGACAGGAAAAACGGAGTAAATAGTGTATATAGTAGAAAAGGAGTTCTGCTCTGTGCTCTCAGCCATTAGGACACATGCTTTCATTTAGACATTTATTATATGTGCTGTAACCTTTTGAAGAATGTGTGTCTAGTCCCCACAGGATAACTACAAAGACAAAGAATAAGTCTACCCGGTGTTCGTGTGTGTGTGTGTGTTCGTGTGTGTGTGTGTGTGTGTGTGAGTGGCTATATAGACTTTTATCTGATTTGTGACACATGGGCCTTTTTATAAGTAAAGAATTATTTCAGGAATGTATAGCTGACAATATTTAGTTCATATTTAGTTCTTTTGCCAATTAAACACATAGATGGCTGGCAGTGACATGGTCACAGCAACTCTTTGTGCAACTGAACTAAATTTAGTAATTACATACAGAAACAGAACCGTGTGTACATTCTGAATTAATCGGTAACATGTTCTAAATACACATTATCTGGGATTTGCTTTTATTTAACACATGAGGCTTGCTGTCTCAAATGTAATGAGGCTAACAAAATAAAGATAATAGAACGGATGTCAGCTACACGGCTTATTTCGGAGTTTGTCACTGATAATCCATACAGATCCAATTTACCTCAGAAGTCGAGAGTCAGCACATCACACATTTGCACACAAGGGTACAGCTTCCTTCACATACTTGGCTAATGATATGCTGGAACATTTCCCAGGGGTAGCATTGAATAGGCATCAGTCATTAAAGCAGCACTAACATAACATTTGGAAGAATGACCACAATGCCCAACTTTCCACTATTAGAATAGTCAGGATATTTTTTTTCCTCCACTGGAAGTCATTTATCGTTAGCGTGTTCTTGTGGCACTGCAAAAGTTAAGAGATGAAGGTAAACCTTTTCATTCGGCAGGTACATTTTGCCTCCCCTGACAGATGTGTAGACGCATGCTGCCACAGGAAAAAGTGATGAAATGAGGAGAAACTCTGCTTGTGTTCTTTGTTGTTCTTGTTTCCTAAAGAAGACGGCGCGTTGAGACTGACAAATAGACTTTTGCCCTCATGCATTATATATGAGAGGCAAGCAAAAAGGGCTATTCCCTCATGCGTGTGCCTCATCACTTGTTTAGCCATGTCATGATGTGTGTTTACTATGCAGAGGCGCTTTAGCTATAGGCATAATAACCTGATTCACTCATACTCTGTTGCCATGGCGATGAGGAAAATATTACGGAGCAGATGCGAGTAATTGCTTCCTTAGAATGCGCGCTTGCATGTTAAAGGGACATTTTGTCTATGGCTGCAGCAGAAATCATATTTTAAAACACGTGTATGAGTTCCAGGGCATGGATGGTGAACTGTATGAGATTTCAAATGAGGAGTATTCAGGTTCTTTTTCAAGTGAAGCCAATGCGTAGGTGCCATTGGCCACTTCATAAACATATCAATCATTGAAATAACCAACTATACAGCAAAGCAACACATTTAGTTTGGTTCACAAAAGGTTTTAGTCTATATGGCCAATTCCCTTTTCTTAGCAACTGTTAAGAAATAGTCTATTATTATTCACTGGTCCCTGTGAATGACAAGCTAGCTAGACCACGAGCTAACACTGAACTAGACCTCTTAGGTATGTATTTTAATGCAATTATCTGACAAGAAAAAATTGAACCAATTCCATGTCATAGAAAACTGTGCCTCACTTTTAGTGTTTAAATTCCAGTATTTGTATGCGTATGTAGCAGGTATCTGTGGAAGTATCTGTGCATTAGCTGACACATTTTGTTCACACTAAATGCTGAAGTTGAAGACTGAGAAAATATACCTTCATAAAACCACAGGTACTGTCATAGAGACTGGAACGATCTTGTACATACAGTCTATGTATTTTCACATTTTTATAGCAGCCCTACGTCATATACACTGACTCGTCCCGCGGCAGTGTGTTTCTGTGTTATTTTACAGAGATGTGATTTAAAGCAAACTCTGCAGAGAGAGGTCAGCTGGCAGTGGCGCCCTCCCAGCAGCTCTTTAATGGACTGGAAGAGATTCACTCGCAAATCAAACAAACCAGGCGGAAGAAGCTCAAGAAGAACATACACACACACACATGCTAGCCAGCTGAAAATGTGTTCTCCTGGCCTAAGTAACAAAAAAGACAGCTTGTTTATTTACAGCCCTATCGCTGCACCTCACTTTATGACAACAAGAAGATTGTTCAAATGTGTTTGGGTGCTGTTGCGCCGGTGCTCTTTGACCTGTGAAGCTCAGAGCTGGAAGAGGCGCTCCGTTTGGAATCTTTTATTCAAAGATTAAATGTCTGATTGAAAAGGGCCTAAGAGAAAATCCGTCTGTACTTAAAGCCACTTAAACAAGGCAAGAGAATTTGAACTTGAGACTAATCTGCTCATATTTCTGCCAAAATGAAGTCTGTTTGAGGAAGATGAAAGAAGGAGAGTTTCAAAATCCCTCTATTTGAAGTTTAAATCATGCCTCTACATTATAAGGCTGGTCTGAAATGGCACCTTTTATTCTTTGTTTGCATGAAAAAATTTAGGTTTCATGAAATAAATTGAAACAACTATCTGATGATCATAAAGCGGGTACAAATTACAAAATAATCTGCATTATGCCCTTTACTTTGTGCTGCATTATGTGATTATATGGTTTTATTAGTTCATGTAATTATATAACCTAATCTAATCCATTTCTTCTGTGCTGTCTGACCTTACATCGCTTACAGTTAAAGCTGTCTCATGTAACTTGTGCTGCAGTTTTATTTAATCAAAGCCAAAAATGTCTCCGGTCAACAGGGTTGTCAATGCACCACCTGTCTAACTTCACTGTAGAAATAATCATCTTATAAATGACTAGAAACATTTTATTTTTATTTTTGTTTCGGTCTTTTCAGCTAATTTCCCACCTTGGCGTCTGCAACAGCTATAAAGATGTGAATAGCTCATTTATATGTCTTAAGGCTCAATATTATGAATTCCTTTGGACTGTGTCTGATGTAAATGACAGATTGCTGGCATACTACACATCCCCTCATTTAATTCATGATGCTTTCGGACTGATTATTTATTTATTTATTTGTTTTTTGTAATGCATAATAACAAACTAGAACATTTCACCAACTTGTTATTTTTAAAATCCTGTACACACCACCAATGTTATGTTCCCCAAACTGGACCGAGGGAACGCAAAACACTTGAAGAAGGCTTTGGAGCATTTTCAGTGCAATTATCTGAGCAATGGTATTGCTGTCTTTGAGGAGAATTTTCCTGATAGTCTTTCCAGGAAGTCAGCACTCCCGTTTCAGTGAGTAAAGTTCAAATTTCATGTGAATTGCATTACATGGATACAGATAGCTGAAGACAGTCACATCGGAAACTGTGCATACAGTGTATATACACATACAGCAATAGCAGGACTTTGGTTAACAGATACTCTCACTTCACTGTGTTTGTTCAGAATCGGAATTAATTAACTATACTGTCACTAATAGGTGTAGGCATTATCATTTTGTCCTGAGGGAGAATACATGTAGCCATGCCCAATATAATATAGTTAGCGCTATTAGAGAAGCAAAAGGAGATGAGCCAAATCGTCTCGTCTGGCATAGCATCAAATGAATTGAGCAATTTCCCATTATTTTGAACATTTTTAATCGACTGGCCTTCTCAGTTGATGGCTGGTTTGGGCATTATGTCTGTTTATTTAGAAACAATGAAAGTGTTGACAAAAAGTCAAGTTGGAAACTAACTTGAAAGGTCCTCAAATTAAGAAAGGTTTGTTTCGTGACTAAAGAGCTCTTCATCCAAACTGCAGATAGGAGTAGTTATTTTCATTTCCAGCTGAGTACATTTTTATTGTAGAAGCCAGTAGATTAGCTTTGTATGGTTCATAGTTCATTTATGCAGTAAATTTTTTATAAAACAAGCTGTTTTCCTTCCCTCCTATTAAACCAACTTTTTTGTGATTGGCTGTTGCTCGCATAAAAAGCGGCGGGTGGGTGGAGCTTCTGTTCTAGAGCTATTTGCCTGAGGTGAGCATATTAAGGATACCCCCACTTACCGATGGCAGAACAAATATTCCCCTCGCACTATTACACCACTGCAAGCCTTAACCACTGGTACAAAGCTGGTTGGAGTCATGCTTTCTTATTGTTTACCGTTCTGCTATTCAAATGTTGCAAATTAAATTAAGACTGATAAGACCAGCAACATTTTCCAGTCTATTGTCAAATTTCGGTGAATCTATGGAAGTTGTAGCTTTAGTTTTTAGCTTTAGGAGTCATACCCAGTATGGTCTACTGCTGTCGCCCGTCTGGTTCATAATTTGAGGCATTGTTCATTGCCTCAGTAAACAATGCCTTTTCTATTCTTGGTTGTAATTGGTTATTTTTCTTATTAGCTCAAAGCAGTCTAGCCATTCCCAGTAGCTCTGCAGTTTCCGAATTTTTCAAACCAGCCGTCTTGCACGCACCAAAATTCTTATAGATTCAAAGTCACTTAAGCCGCCTTTCCTCATTTTGATGCTTAGTTTGAACGTCAGAATGTCATCTTGACCATGCTACATGCTTAAATGCACAGAGTTGCTGCAATTCGGTGATTAGATATTAGATGTTTGAGTGTGTTTGTGTTTGAGTGAAATTAATACATTTTTTAACCTAAGTCAAACTGGGTTTGGATTAGATACAAGCATTAAATATATTTTAACCAGTGAAAAGAGAATTGCAGTTATATAGCAAGTTGGTGCATCTAACTGAGATAGAAGGCAAAATTCCTTGGAGGCTTCTCTAGATTTGATTATATGGATTTAAAAAAAAGTTTAAAGCTATCGGTAATACTGTAAATCGTAGCATCCTGCCTGGTCAGTTGTCCTGAAGGTTTAGGACTTTAAACCGCATGACACCACTTTTAGTAGTGAGAAAATATTAAAGGAAAAGCAGCTAAATGTATCTTATTTTGCCTTTTCAGGCATACTTCAAATGGAGTAGTTGTTCATTTTGTGACTACTCAAAAGCTATGTAAATTTTTTCATTTGTTTACTTGAAGGAACACTGACATAGTGTTGTGGGGGGTTGGCTCAACACTGATAATGTCTGTGCATGCTCTGCCGACTCAAACATGACAGTTACAGAGGACTAGAACATGTCAGGATTCTGTTTTTATTCGAGTTTGGACCTGGATCCATCCACAGCGTCTCTCTGTCATGTTTTGGTCACGCTTCAAGCCTTCCTGTCAGTGAACTCTCCCGTAGCCTCCCAACATTTTATTTATTTACTTCTCCTGCAAGCTCTGATGCCTGTCTCCTAGCTGTGCACTTCATACCTCATCTCTTTCTCCCCCACTCTTCTCGCTATTACTTCAGCACATAAGGCCTAGGTAATTAGTCCAATCATTATGATAATTACAGATCACAGAGGCCTTATCGGGAAGGTTAGACAAGGTTTTGTCCTGTGTCTGCACCTTGAATAAGTGATTACCATTATTCCCTCTGAGCATGGAAAAAAATAAAAAATTGACACGAATTCCCAGTGAGGTCTCTGTCCTTGCTCTTTTTGCTTAATCATGTGTTCTTTGATTATTACTCTGCTTCACCCCAAGCAAGTTCCAGTTCAATAAAAGAATGCTGCTTTCTCACAGTTAGCTTTTTAGCAAGATTTTGCTCTCGTTGATGCATAGTTTTCACTGTCATTTCCATTGGTATGTCGATCTGTATGGAAATACTGGTTGAGTCATTAGTCATTGTAACAGTTATTTCAGATGCTGCATGCTTCCAGATTCCTGTTTTGTCTCTTAGCTTGTGCTGTCGTACTAAAAGTGAACATTAGCTGTTACTTGACAGCTTGCTGAACTTGCTTAATCTTGACAGTGGTGAAGATACAAACACTGACTGTCAATCTTGGACTTGAACTAAAGTTGACATGGTGATAAAACTTTTCCTTCCACCACACTTGAAAAGTTTGATCGAGTTTAAATATAAACTTTACACCTGAAAATGAGTCATTGGTGATGGTGTGACATTTGATGCTTCTCTGAGCAGCAGCTGTACTGATTCTTGTAGAAGAGATAACAGAACTGCATGGACATTTAGATGAGCCCTTTACCTTTTCCAAATCGCTTTGGCTACAGAGCTACAGAGAGTGAGTCACGCCTTAGCCCTTTCAGCAAGCGATCCACTTCAGGTTGGGTTGCCCTCCAGGCTGGATTTCTGTAAATGCTTACAGTCATGCACATAGATAAAGCTGTTAATGCTGCCATGGCATCATCCCCTGCTTTAGATTGCTTTATCTACAGTGCCGAACCATTTGCATATAACACATAATAAACAGTGATTGCTTAGCAATGCATGAGGATTTGCCTTTTCCTTTAATGTGCATTACACAGATTGAGCACTCTGCTGTGTTCACTTTGCATTCCATTATTGCATGTGAGTGGTTGCTCTCTATAGAGCAATTTTCCTTCAATTTTGTCACCATATTGTAAATCGTACTCAGTCACATGCTGTATCGACCACAAAAATCAGCAGTGGGCTTTGTGCCACTCTTGTAAAATCTCCAATAGGATTTTTATTTCAGCTGAAAAAATAGATAGTTCCAGAGAGATGGCTCAGCGCCAAATTAGACAAAATAAATCACACTGTAGACTGTCAGCTCGCAGCCCACAACATTATGCTCATTGCTGGATATCTGAAATAATCTCTCCACAACAAAACCGACTGAGCTCATGGCTGGGCATGTTTGTTGGTTCTGTTTGTTGCGAGAAAAAATGCTTCCAGTCACCTTTGTCACTCCACAGATTCACTGGATTCACTGAAGTTGTGTCTACATTAGACGATCAGCTTTCATCTGTCACCCTACCGGTTCTCTGCTGCTTCTCTAATGCAGAACCTCTGTTGCTGTTCAGATTCCATAAGCACTCCAAATGTCTGTAATTTTCTACTGTAAATAGCAAAGACTTTGGCATAGGTGACTGGAGCTTGAAGTGTCATTTATTCTTTCTTGATTTCAAGACATGTAGCCTTAACGGTTAAATGCATATTCTGTTAGTTAATATAATTCAATCTCAGTGTTCATTTTATTGTCAACTTCACACCTATAAAGTATCTTAAACCACCTTTACGGTAGAAGGAAGATCCAAAGTTGGTCATTTTAAATTCTTAAATCTATATCCTCTATGTTTAATCTCACTAAATGAATACAAACTAAGAGATTTTATACATTAGCAGAGCAATGTGTGGGAGGTTTAAAGCTTTAAGAACTTTTTTACTTGAATCTGCTTGAGGTGTTCTTCCTTGTGGCCATCAAATGACCATACAGCTAACTATCTGGTTCCTGGTTTTAATGAATGTGAGTAATGGGAAGTGTGGTAAAATAGCTCTGATTGCTCTTATCTGCAGGCTAATGATGTCTTGGGCTCTTTTCAATTAAGGTGGGAATGAGGTCACTAAAAGGTTTTTTTCTTAGCTCATCCATTCAGCTTCATTAAAGCCTTTGCATGTATTCATTAAGGCTGCAGCCACAGGTGCCCAAAGCACATGCTCTGCTTCCCTCTTTTATCCTCTATAAACTAATTAAGAACTTATTAATCCTCCATCAGTAGTTTGGGCTTTGGACCCTTCCTGCAGAGTCCCTCTTGGCTGTGGTTTTGGCACTGGTCTATCTATGTGCTAGCCAGACCATTCAGTGCTGATGTGTGAAACTTGGGCTTAAAAGTCATTCACCCATATGTTTTTGTTTTTGTTTTTTTACTTTCCAGCTGCTTTAATTTAATTTAATTTAATTTAATTTAAAATAATCATTTACTTCAATTAAGGGGAAAACATGATCAAAACCTACCAGTGTGAAAACTAATTGTTGCCTAAACTTAACAACTTGTTGTGCCACCCTTGACAGCAAGAACTGCAATCCAGAATTGATGTTAACTGGCAATGAGTCTTTCACACTAATATGGAGGACTTTATTTCCAAATCTTCCTTATAGACTTATTTTAATTTGACCAAACTGAATGATTTTTGAGCATGGCCTGTTCAAGGTCATGCAAAACCATCTCAGATTTAAGTTCTTACTTTGACTAAGCTGCTGCATAACTTGAGCTTCAGGGCACGAGATGAGGGCCAAACATTCATCTTCAGGATTTTCTTGTAGTGAGAAGAATTAATAGTTTAATCAGTTACCACAAGGTAACTGACGGGACTATTATCAGGTTGTGAGGCAGTGCAGCAGACCATTTCACCATACCACTACTATGATTGACCGTTGACATGTTGACTGCTTCAATTTGCCAGACAGATTTGATTTAAGTCACTTCTTTATTTGACAGGTCTGGCAGTAATCAGGCTTGGGAAACTGACCTCAACTTCCTAAAAAATTAATCGATTACAGTTAATTTATTCGGAAGGGGGAAAAATACAAAATAAAAAAAAAGGAGGTTCAGAAATATGTTATGCTAACTAGGCGTGCATTTATGTAGTTTATGCCATGTGGCACTAAATTCAAGGATGGTAGTCTGGGAAAAGCTGTACCCTTCAAAGATTACTCTGGCAAATACATCAAAACACTGAAGTTTATTTTTAGTTAATAATCCACTCATGATCTACTGATCATGCCAAGAATGTGCGTCCTGGAACACATCCCTGGATCCTGATTCCTGGGATGTGATCGAGTATTGGTGGTTAAAACGGTCGTATTTTCCCCACAGTGGGCTTTTATAGAGTATAAGTTCACAAAAAAATGACAAAATGACCTTGAAGCACTGTACAAAAAATATTTTAACCTCTTTATTAAATTGGAATAATAAAGTTGAGCAGTATTCTCAGGCTCATGCTTTCTTTTGCAGACACATGGGATGGAATCAAAGGTAGCAATACAAACTGATAATTGCTATTTTTAACACGCCATAAATAAATCCCTCTTTCACACAGCGTCACTCGGCCAGGTCTGCCAACTTCAATATTTAACAAGAAATAATCTCAAAATGCAACAGCACAATTTTCTGTCAGCCAACTAAATAAATAAATGAATAGTCAGATGCAGTATATCCCTGCTGGTCAAACCAAAAAAGCAGTCTGCTTTGATGACAGACTTCTGAGCTTCATGCGGAGGGTTCATCTGCAGTCCATTGCCCCTCTTTTACCCACGTCTGCAAACCTTCAGATGGGAAAAGAGGCGACCCCTGGTCCACTTATTGAGATGGACAGTAGACTCTTTGACTTCGAGAGAAAAATGTGTGGAAAGAGTCAATAAATATCTGAAAATAACTCTGCCTTGTTTAACAGCATCACAGATCAGAAGTTTTACGTTCAGACGGCGAGTGATGGTCAGGCTAGGGTTGATCTTTCTCACAGAGATGTGTGGCTGGTCCTTTTCTGTTTCTGCTATCATTATTTTTTTGCTATATGTACCCACCTGCTGCACATGACCATGTGTCAAATGGATTTCACATTGTTTGCTCATTAGTGCAGAGCAGCTTATTTCCATTTTATATCCTGCAGTGATACTTTTTGTGGAGCCGTAGTAATTCCTTAGAATTTGTCTTTCACTCAGTTCAGTAGCATTAAAAATATATTCGTTTCTAAATTTGTAGGTCAAACAAAACAAAAAAGGTGAAAATAGGGAAAATTTACTTCAAGGTTGCTCGTAACTCAGACTCCTTTTCCCAACCCCAAAGCTTCTCTCTGTGCTATTGTCGAGCATGCAATTCGCCAACGTGTCATGGGCTCCATTTTTATCTGTCACATTCGTTTGCGTGTGATGGCCGCTGATGCTCGGCTCATTAAGGATTCCCCCCCCCCCCCCCCCCCCCCCCCCCCCCCCCCCCCCCCCCCTGCCCCCCCCCCCCCCCCCCCCCCCCCCCCCCCCCCCCTCCCCCGCCCCCCCCCCCCCCCCCTCTCTCTTTTTCTA
>VUQR01011694.1:30107-42535 GCA_015108515.1 Hemichromis elongatus
TGAGATCCGAGAGGCTGCGACTCTGACTCACGTTCGTCCTTGACTAACACCCCCATCCTTTATTTCCGCGAGTTTGCCTTTTATACTTCTCTGATTCCGCTCTTTTCCTAGGTTCTTCTTATCTAGGGTTTCCTTCTTTTTTTATATTGTTCTTTTTGATTTTAGTTTTGTTATGTTCCTAACCTGAATCGCTCTGAATCGCTCCCAGAATAGTCTTTATCCTGACCATTTATTCTCTCTGTCTGTCTCTGTAGGAGCTGGTGGGCAGTAACCCTCCGCAGAGGAACTGGAAGGGAATAGCGATCGCCCTTCTTGTCATTCTGGTCATCTGTTCGCTGATCGTCACCTCCGTCATCCTGTTGACACCAGGTACACGGCGCAGGATGGAAGGGGGAGGGACACCATACACTACACATCCCTGTGTTTACAAGGCTATTATTATGCACCAACATGCTCATTAAGCTTTCACAATCAATCTCACCGCAAACAATGCAAAGAATAAAGTGTGAGTGTCAGTATCTCAGTCCTTGTGTGCTCCAGGCTTTCATGCCGAGTTTGCAGTGTCACTCGCCCTTAGCATCCACATGGGCACTCTCGCTGTAAAGGCTACATTTAGTGAAGGTCAGAAACCTAATTGAAGTCAGTTTACGCAACATTGCTGCCATATGTCTTTATAATGTTGTACAGACATACTTTGAATGCTTTTTTCCCCCCCCTTAGTTATTTTAAGGCAGTTTCAATTTCAGGGTGACCTTCAGGATTTCTGTTTGGAAATTTTGATTAAAGTTAAATCAATAGACCATCTGTTTATGGTCAGGCTCATAAAGCTCCTTGATGTGCTTTTATGCACTGCCAGAGTCAAATCAGTCAATATGACTGGTAGTGTGTGTGAACTATAATTCAGCTCCAAAGACAGTAATCACTGTGCACTTGTTTGTGATTTTTCTGTCACAGTGAATTGTAGGTAATGTCCACAACCCAGAGTGGGGTCAACTTTTATTAAAGAAATTCAGTGTTGTTGTTGTTTTGGGTTTTTTCTGTAGTGTTCTTAGTGTATACTGATGTAAGAGCAAAAATATCAGCGGGGTAGACTGTGGCACGACGGCAGGTGTCAAATCAGCACGACCTAAAACTCCTCGTCACCTCCTGGCTGCAGTCTCTTCCTGTCCTGGGGCATTTTTTGTGGATTTGGATTAATTTGAGCTGCTTTACGTGGCAGTACAAAACATGTCAGGCCAGTAGGAGTCAGGCAGAAAGTGGACACCAGGCAGGTGGTGTCTCCAGCTTGTACTTTGTCCTAATCTGCCCCCTCCTTCTGGTGATGTTTGTGTGCTCAAGCAGAACTGCTTCTCCAAGGTTTGACACATGCTTAATCCTTTACCCTTCGTTTTGGTCTCAAACAGATATTAAACTACTTAGGTATGCAGATTTTAGAAACCTTTTAGATGTTAGATATCATGAGCAACTGAGTTGAGCTTCAGGATGCTGCAGCTCCATGAATCACTCCTCAAGAATAGTGATTTATTTGTGCAAAGACAGTTTATTTTACTCTTTGAGATAGTAGTATTCACCATGCGCAATTAATTGAACTGCTGGATCGTGCAAAGTCAAATATTTTCTGTACTTGGAGAGTTAGAAAAAAAGTTAATAGAAACTCTCTGAACTGGGATGTTTGTCAAAAAAAAAAATCATAATCTTGTAAAAGTGCGACAGGCACAAATTGCCTTATACTGTAAAGTTTTAAGTATACATAAAAAAGAAAGAAAAGACAAATGAGGTTAAGCGAAAGATGAGTAAAAATAAGACTGAAACTGAGATGGAGAGAGACTGTGACAGAGTAATGCAAATGCATTTACAAATAATGTGTAAGCTATATCTAAGAAACAGTTGTAATAGGGTATAATACGCGCACATTTTTGTGTGTGAAATCTTATACCTGTCAGATGTGTTCATCTGTCAGAGGAGGAAGAGTAATTGTACACTTTCACAGAGAATGATAGGAATGACTTTCTGAAGCATTCTTTATGGCAGCAGGGTTAAATAATTCTGAGGGAGAATGAGCCCTGCTGCCTCACTACTTTACAATGGATGGGTGACACGGGTTATCCATGATGGAGAGCAGTTTGTTCAGTGACCCCATGTCCCTCACGGACTCAAACGTCTCCAGATTCTGGCCAGTGATGATTCAAGCCTTGCGAATCAGTTGGTTGATCTTGACCCCTCCAACAAAGAGACAACAGTAAATGAAAATCATACTTTTACTATTTCTAAATACTCTTATATTCCATAAAATACCACCATCCAAGCATATATAAGTGCTTCTGCTGCTTGTGAATCATCACAATTGCTGAGATCTCTGCTAATATTCAGGAAAATTATTTATAATTATTACTGGGTTCTCACCCCAACCAGTCGCAGCAGATGGACGCCCCTCCGTGAGTCTGATTCTGTTGGAGGACTCTTCCTGTTTAAAGGGAGTTTTTCCTTCCCACTTTCGCTAAAGTGCTTTCTCATAGGGGGTCATATGATTGTTGGGTTTTTCTCCCTATGTATTATTCTAGGGCCTTCCTTACAATAATGGATTGCATTTATAGAGCGCTTTTCTAGGCACCCAAAGTGCTTTACAATTCCACTATTCATTCACTCTCACATTCCCACACTGGTGGAAGCAAGCTACAGTTGTAGTCACAGCTGCCCTGGGGCAGACTGACAGAAGCGAGGCTGCCATTTCGTGCCATCGGCCCCTCTGGCCAACACCAGTAGGGGGTAGGGTGAAGTGTTTTGCCCAAGGACACAACGACCAGGACAGAGAGCTGGGGGATCGAACCGGCAACCTTACGGTTATAACATGAGCGTCTCAACCCCCTGAGCCAAAATTAAAGTGCCTTGAGGCGACTTTTGTTGTGATTTGGTGCTGCATAAATAAAATGGAATCGAAAATGAATAATGCTGACAAGTCAACATAAGAATGTGCTGAACTCTTTTAAGCTCTGCTTTTTATATTTTTTTTAATTTCTGCACAGCTTTGCACGACATGTCAAGCTTGCTAACCAATCTCTGATGGAGATGAGGCAGCATACAGAGCGGAGGTAGAGAATTTGTCCCACTGGTGCTGAGAAAACAACCTGAAGCTGAACATGCTTAAAAGAAAAGGCCTATATATACTCATTATAAACAGAGAACAGGTAGAATCTATCTCCATATTCAGGTTTCTGGGCACCCACACCTTTGCTGATCTTACCTGGACCCACAACCAAATGCTCTGGTTAAGAAGGCCCAACAGCAGCTGCTGTGTCCTCAGTAGCAATAACCTGAACCAGGAGCTGCTGCT
Source organism: Hemichromis elongatus (assembly GCA_015108515.1). Lineage (NCBI taxonomy): Eukaryota > Metazoa > Chordata > Actinopteri > Cichliformes > Cichlidae > Hemichromis > Hemichromis elongatus. The sequence goes on from VUQR01011694.1 coordinate 33,439, forward strand.
GGATTTCTGCCACTTCTCAGTGGAGAGCGTGCTCTCCTACTGCCTGGGTGTTTGGTACGCACAGGGTAATTAACAATGCCCCAAAAAATCATTGGCTGCCCTCTGCCACCCCTGGAGGCCATCGCTAGATCCTCCTGTCTCAGGAAAAACGGGGCCATCACAAGTGGCCCCTTGCACCCCGCCCACCACCTGTTTGACCCGCTGCCCTTTGGTCGATGACTCAGGTTAATCAGGTCCCACACCTTCAGACTCACATATAGCTTTTCCCCCCTGGGCCATTCAGACTGTCCACAAACCCTATCCCCCACACAACCCAACCCTGCCCACTCACCTCACCGATCTGAGTAACCTTCATCACTCAGGCCACTCACATACGCTCTCACTATATACTATCCACAGACCTCTTTTGCACTACCTCTTCATATATATTTCTTCTGTTTGTTCTTTATTCCTGCTGTCATACTATTTATATTTTATTCCTGCACAGTTGGCGTCGAGTACCCATAATTTTGTTGTATATGTACAATGTCAATAAAGGGCTATTCTGTTCTATTCTATTTATGACATGTAGCATCTTCATGCTATCCAGATCCCAGTTGTGATAGCGCAAACTTAAAAAATAATATCATGATCAATGCTAGATTTCATTTAATGAACTTAAAATCTGAACATGCAAGAAGCTACACTAACTTTTCTTTTTTTTTTACTAAGAAATAGTATTTGTGGAAGGACAACAATGCTGTGGTTTGCCTTAGTTTGATATTCACATTACATACAACCACTGAAAATGGTATTGTATTTCACACATTGTTGATGATGATATCCAAGGGTGCACTGGTATCCCATTATAGATGGAACAGTGGTATATTCTTCTGTCTGTAGAGAAATTGTTCTCTCCTTCTTAAGATGAATTCCTTCCTCCATGACTGAAAACAAAATTGTTAGTGTTGTAAGAAAGCCTTGATTCTCGGTTACAAAGATAAAAACTACCGCTTTAAATCCTGCTCCATTTGTTTGAATAGGAAGAATTTACGCTGGAAAAAAATGAAATCCTATCAAGGCAGTTGTCTGTCATTTAAACATAAAAAGCTCAGTTTTGGAAATAAAAAGGAAACTTACCACACTCGCGAAGGGGTGGGCGGGGGGGGAATAACAAAGACAGATGACTTTACCAGAATCCAGACTAAGCAACAGCATTTCAAACAATGAATTTTGCAAATTCTTTTAAGAAAACGAGACTTTAACGGATTAATTAAAGATTAAAACGTTTAGTAAAAAGATGTTTTGATGTGGTTTAAAAAAACCCACGGGCGCAAGATACATCACTGACATTCTTTCAGCACTCTTAAAATGCTTTAGGAGGATTGTCCTGTTAAAATACTAAATCCAGTCTTCATTCAGAACAATTTATTTTGGATTTTGGGAGCAAACATTACCCCACTGAGTTGCAAACTATAGCATGGCAGGTCTGGAGTTATGAGATAGCATTTTGTTTCCACTCACTTAGGAGGGTCGGTTGATGGATGTTTTCCTTTCAGACAGGGCAACCAGTTTCTAACTGCACCTGACAACCACTTAGTTCACACAAACACACACATGCACAAACATTCGGCATAGAGTTTTGGAATTCGTCTGTTTCCTTTTCTGACAAGCAGCATCTGCTTTAACTGATGGCTTCGTATTACTAAGAGGCTGCTCTGTTTCCTACGTCAGTACAACTAGGTCAGATGTTCACTATTGGCATCTGGGTATTCTTCAGACTGAGGGATGTCTGGCTGACTGACAGCTGTGACAGCTAGCTGAAACTGTGGGAGGATCACATGCAACGTTAATTTGGTGCAGCTGAAAGCGAGCAGTCACACAGAATATTGCATGAAACCAACTCTCAAATTATACCCTAACAGGCAACAACAAGGGCTGATGCTTCCGTGCCATTCAGCAATATTTTGCTCACATATTGTATGTGCTCATGAGTTAATGATTTTATGTGACTGTGATCAAATCAAATATAGACTTTATGCTGTTTATGTCATCTGTACGTTATTCTAACATAATATAGATGTCTAAAAAATCTCAGCAATTTTATTAAGACAAAATGCTGCCATATTAACTGTGACCAAACTGGGAATGATACTTACAATTTTTAAACTGTACTACTGTAAGACCAAAAAAAAAGTACACACTGACCCCTAAAGATGAGTATAAAAATGTATTTTTTGTAAAGTTGTTTAATTTAGTTTTAGTTATTTAGTTCTATCACTAGACCATACAACATCTGGACCGAGTCTTGCAAGTTGGGCTCTTAATAGATTCAATATAGATTTTTGTGAATCCAAGTTGAATATCACATCCTAATGTAAACCTTCTTCCCTATATAGACTTTCTTCTCGATTCTAAATTGTTAGATAATAGAAATGGATGCAATATTATTATACCAGATAAACAGATGGGTGTACTATGGATAGATTTCTTGTAAATTGTAGACATTTATATATTAACTTGTCATTTTGTCAATTTTTTGTCAGAATCAAAAAGCTTCTAAAAAATAGTTAACCTGTCTGAATTGCTGGTGAGAGATTTTATTAGTTTGCTTTTTACACCTGCCAAATAAGCAATAGAAAGCACCTTAATGAAGGATTTAAAAGAAGGTGGTGGGGAAAATCAAATGACTATATTAGTGTGGGATCCATGATAGATGGCTCTGAAAGTGCTGACATGACAAAAGAGGCATCCATGCAGGTGCTTTGCCTTCTTCAAGCCAGCAATGCCCAGTCTTACAAAAAAACACAACGTCCATTGCTGTTTCTAATTTGTATTTGTGTACAACGTTTTTCCCCACAGTTCAATAAAATGAAAAGGAAAAGGGATCACCTTGGGGTGATTGTTACTCTGGCTCAAATCCATCTGCCATCTCCTTTTAGCACATGTTAATAGTTGTGTTTTACAAGGTAATTAGCAACGGTTCTACATAAGCATGCAGTAAATGCAAGTTTGAATACAGGCAGTCATCATCCAGCTGCCCTCAAGCCCAGTCATGAACAGCCCCATTTTCACAACCTATCATGCTATAAATTCAGGAGTGACATAAAAGTGATCAATCCTGATCCCACAGATGGCAGCTTTGCACCATTGGTTCCTCAACCAAGCACATCTACCAAATGTCTGAGTGTGATGTACTCTGGTATCTTGTACGAACAAGATTACCGTTGTAGCAACACATCATCAGTTAAAGTAAAACTAACCTGTCTGACAATGGTGCAATGATGCTGTGTAAACACTGTAAAACTAACTATGCTTGTGAGCTGCATGGTTGTCCCTCACATTTTGCATTTTCTGTAAAGTGTCACAGATTGATACAGCAGGTAAGATCATCAAGAAGTAAACAACTTCACGTTTCAACTTCACAAAATCAACTTAGCAAATAATATCTCTTTTTATCATTTGCATGTCTGATTATTTATTTTACTATGAACATCTACCCGGAGCAGCTGAAAAATACACTGTAGAGCAACACACCCTAATGAAACTAGTGAGACTTCAGGCTGTACAACCAAAACAGTGAGCTGAACAATACTTTGTAATGCTGCATAACTGCATTTGGCTGATAATGTTCATTGTATTCATTGTGCTTTGCATGTAATAATTTGGATGATTAAGAATTAGCAACAGCATTAGCATATAAACTGTTCCTTTAAGCTGACCCCGATGTGGCTGCTTTTTTCAAAAAAGTTAAACCAACAATCACAGCGCAGTGTGAGAGTAAGATAAAGATATACTTACTAGAGAAAATGGATTTACCTCTATATACATATAAAAATGTAAATTTAAGTGTAAACTTCTACATGTACGCCTCCATCTTTGCAGTGACTGCCTCTGTGCTCATGCCGTAAATCTAGCAGTCAGGGCTCATTATAAATTCCATATTTATCCCCTCTTAACTTAACCATCTGACAGGAGGCTTCAACTTATGTGCATTATTATGTTTTCCTGCTGCATATTCACAGTCTGGTGACTCTGATGATAAAATATAAAACTCGACTGAAGCATCAAGCAGATGCCTTCAAAGGTGTTTTTGTCCCCCATGATGAAATCAGGGCGGAACCGAGGATCAGTCGCAGTCTGTCCATCTGTTCAGCACAATATGCCACACGTGCGCACACACACATACATACACACAGCTGATGTACAAGTTTGGTGGATGATGCAAGTCCTTGTAGTGTTCTTGCAATATAAAACCTCTGACTGGTGAAAACTGGGAAGTCAGGTTTTGTTTACTTGCTGGAATTTGCTAACAACACATTGAAACTCTCTTTGCACACCCGTGAGTTTCACGCACTGCTGTTTAAATATTGGTTTGTAGTGCAATGCAGGCCTTAAGAGTTATGGCATAAAGTAAAGTGACCGTTCACAATTACCACTGAGTTTAGTCTCTGAAAGGGAAAACAGCTGCATTGAGACAATTCCAGGTGCACTGCAGAAAACCCGAAAAAACTAGGACAAAGTGTTTTTTTGTTTTTCAAATTTTCTCAGAAATAACAATAATGTATTCAGATAAGTCCACAATTTTTAGAAAAATAAATACATATATATAAATGAATGACAGAGAGAGAGAGGGAGATTAGATTTAAATATTAGATATTTAGATATAAGCATCAGAGCAAAACAAAACCAAAGATTCCATCCACAAGGTCTATCATACTGTCAAGGTCCCTTTACTATTATATGTTGCTGTAATTCTTGTCTTACAAAATATATTTGCAACTACAAAATGAACTTCAATCTAAGAACAAATTGCTCAAAACTCAGTAATGAACACACTGTGATGAGATACAGCAGGGTTTCCACTGAAAAGCAAAATTACCTGCATACATCATTTATTATTTCCTAACTTGTAAATTTTATGGATTTTCCACTTTCTAAGGTTTTATTTTAGGAAATTACAGCAGACTCTTTTGTGCGTTTCGTATTCTGCTCTGTCTGTCCACTTTCTCCTGCTTACCCGGCTCAAGATCAGATCAGAATGGCAGCACTATAAGCAGATACAGCCAGACTTTTCTCTCTCAGTCCACCTCCTACAACTCTTCTGGGGTGAGACCAAGAGACATAAAATCTCTAGCGTGTCCTGAGTCCGCCCCAGGGCCTCCTCCCAGTGGGACGTGCCCCAAACATCTCACCTCCAGGTGTCCAAGAGGCATCCTAATCAGATGCCTGAACCACCACCGTTGGCTCCCTTTGATGTGGAGGAGTAGCGGCTCAACTCAGAGCTCGGCCATTTGGGAGGTACTCAGTCTCTAACAGAGAGCCTTTCAGAGGAAACTCATTTCCACTGCTTATAACCATGATCTGATTCTTTTGGTCACTACCCACAGCTTGTGTCTGTAGCTGAGGGTAGGAGCATACTAATTAAAGCCCTACTTGCTGTGAAAATGTTAGACTCTACTGCATAAGGTTGAAAACTGTGGTATCATATGTGGATCACTGAGTATTCTCTATGCTGTTGTAAATAATTTAGATATTCTTTTCGACATTTGGCTGTCATTGAAGTGTGGATTTTGCTCTTTGGAGTTTTCTCTCTGACGTATTATCCTTGTGATCACATGCAGTTATAGACCACCTGTCCTTCGACAGGCAAGAGGTCTATAACTGCCCCCCTTTTTTTTCAGCAGTGTGATGACCATATGGTTTTTGGGGGAGGTTGTATTTGGTTTCTTTATTGACCAGCCTGTCTGGACTTCCCTGTTAATAACTCATGTTCCCATCATTTTGAATCTAGAACATGAGCGTAAATATACGGGCATTTGCTTTTAACACCACAGCTCAAAGAGTAATCTGTGCAATATGACCTAATAGCAGCAGAAAAAAAGATCAGATTACTTTATTGTCTCACCAAAGATAACTGATGTTTTAAAACCAAACAATACCAGACATCACAATAAAATTCTTAGTAGGCACACTTTAGTAAGTACAGACCCCTGTGCCACCTCCTACAGTTCAACTTAGTCCTTCTAGCCTCCACAATGGTGGACTGTTTGTCTTTTATATATTTTTTGTGGGGTTTTTAGCATTTATTGCAATAGGACAGTAGAACAAAAGACATGAAAGCTGTGATAAAGATCTGGGGAAGAAACACTGAAAATGGTCTTGTGGCAGTGTCAAACCCAAGGGTCTGCATTACCCTTACACCATATGGGTTGTCTGGTCTACCCAGTGATCTAACACACGTCCCCGACTGTGGACTGTTTAAAAATGTATTTGGGAATAAGAGTGTTTTCATTTCCATGATCTTTCTTGCTTTTTTAAACAGATAAAAATTCTAGCTTCAGGTTTGACAGGTTTCCTAGGTTTACGTAAGTAAGTAAGTGAGACCTTCTGTAATGTATGCTTTGGAAATTGTGGAACTAACAAAAAGACATGAGGGAAAGCTGGAGGTGGCAGAGTTGGCAATGCTAACATTTTCACTGGGAGTGACCAAAATGGATAAGATTATAAATGGGAATATCAGAGAGACAGGTCGGGTTGAGCAGTTTGGAGACAAAGTTAGAAAAGCAAGGCTGATGTGGAGATGCAGATGATGGTAGATGTATTCGACAAAGCACGTTGAATGTGCAGCTGCCAGGCAGGAAGAAAAGAAGAAAATGAGCAAAGGTTCAGAGGTGTAGTAAAGGAGAACATGAAGAAGGCTGTGGCAGAAGAAGATGCTGGGTGTAGGGTGAGATGGCAAGAGATTAGCCACCATAGGTAGGTAAAGCCTAAAGGGACTAACTAAGAGATAAAGAAGAAGAAGATATGACAGTTTTTTTTAAAGCAACGCAGCAATGTAAGATGGACTCTGTAGTTGTGCTAGAGAGACAGAAAAACTGCTTAGTTAAAAGCATTTTTTTTTATTTTGGGTTTAAGTAGAAGATATAGTGTCACATACGGTAATGGCCTCCCACTTGATGGGCAGGCTATTTGAACCTGCAACAAAGGAAAGTGCCAGAAGAAACCCTTGTTGCTGGTTATCTTTTTGACATTTAAAGGTCCCATATTTAACAGCTGTGTGAGGTGAAAAACATCCCTACTTGTCCCTTGTCTTCATGCCTTTTTCTATCCTCTCTGCAGTCACTGTTTATAGCCTCCTTATACACCTTTTAGCACAGCTAGGCACCCAGCTGAACTAAATGAATGTGTGTGTGTGTTTCTGCTGAAGACAGCCAAAGAAAAAATGTGATGACCTTAAAAAATACTTGCAGCCAAAAATGTTACCTCATAGAAAATGACAGCCACAACATGAGCATAGACAGGCTTAGCAGTGGGATTAAACATCACTTATGAAAGACTGTCCTGCAGCTAAAATATCACCGCTTTGATCCCCATAGAAACCAATATGTCCATCAAGTGCCGTGTCTCGGTAAAGGGTCCTCGTGCTGAAGTCTGAATCTCTCAAACTATTGTTGACTGAAATTCGCCAAAACAAAACTTCAGGGTGAGAGCACTCTGGCTAGAAACAAAGAAGCTCAACACATATTGCTTTTTCAGCTTCTTTTTTTCCCTCTCCTCCCACCGTGCACATGGATGTGAAATGAGTCATATAATGGGACAGAAGATGATATGATGAACATCAACTGAGAATTGCAGGAGGCATCTGCTGTAAATATGCACGTCTGGTCTGATGATCAGAAAGCCACACTAGTCCTAATCAAAGGCCTGAGGGAGCTAAGATGATGCTTTGGTTTATTATTATGCTGCTTTTTTTCCCACCGTCTCCAATAGGCTCTTTATTCTTTGAAAGGTGAACACTTGCAGCCGCCAGGAAAATCTTGTTAAGATTCAGTTTGAGATCAGAATGTGTCAAAAAGACATTATGTATTCTTTCAGTTTTTGTTGTCAGAAGTACAAAGAAAATCATTTTTATCTATTTCAGATTTCTGTTCCTGTTTGTATTTCACCTCTTCTTTTTTTTTTTCTAAATTGTATTTAAGATGCATTTCTTCCTCCTCTGCACAGCAATTCAAACAATCTTAATGCTCCTATAACCAAAGTCTCATACAATGATGATTTGTTTTGATTTGAATATCATTCATATTGATGCCTGGCTTCTCTAATAGTTGAATAACCCCCTGTTATCATACTTTAATCAAAAATGGTTTTGTTAGCCTTCCAATTTTTTCTTCCCATTTCTCTTCCTTCTGGCCTCCTTAGTTGTTCTTCCGTTATCTTACTTCTGTAACTTCTATTATCTCCAGTGATATAGTTCTTATTTTCATTTAATCTACTGCCAGATAACACACCGTCACTCAGGGCAGCGTGGCATTGTATAGTGGTCAGTTCTTGAAACAGTGCCCCCAGAAACAAAGGATGGCAGGAAATTAGCTTTTCAACCATTCATGTGTTTTATCTGTGTCATAAAAATGGGGCAATCGTGGCTCAAGAGTTGGCAGTTCATCTTGTAACGGAAGGTTGCCGATTTGAGCCCCGGCTTCGACAGTCTCGGTCATTGTGTCCTTGGGCAAGACGCTTCACCCGTTGCCTACTGGTGGTGGTCAGAGGTCCCGGTGGCGCCAGTGTCTGGCAGCCTCAGCAACAGGCTGTCACTGACTGAACTTTAGACCTATTGACTAGGCCCTATTCACTTGACCCTACACAGTCACGTATCCAAAGTGACAGACTAGTTAGTATCACATTGTGAACGGTCACGTGACTGCGAAACCTCGTCTTCTGCTGTGAAGTAACTCCTCAGACAAAACAACGCCCAAAACAAGATCAATTTAAGCTCGCTTTTATAATTACCTGCCCCTCACTTTGAACATCAGGTGGGTGGAGCTTCTGGGCTCAACCAGGGCTGTATGCATTATTAATATTACCTTTATTTAACCAGGAGGTCCCACTGAGATTAAATCTTTTTTTTTAAAATGAGACCTGGCTAAGGTAGGAGCCATACAAACTCAAAAACCCAAGAAGTACAACATAAAATATAAAGTCTGAATACAATATAGAAATGCAATGGATGATAAAAGTTAATCTTGTTTTAGTAGTTTGCTGTTATTAAGGATTTACATGAACAGTTATTCAGAGTCAGAGGTTTTTTAATTTGTCCATATGCCATCAGATAAATGCA
>VUQR01011694.1:42555-54437 GCA_015108515.1 Hemichromis elongatus
AAATCTTTTTTTTTAAAATGAGACCTGGCTAAGGTAGGAGCCATACAAACTCAAAAACCCAAGAAGTACAACATAAAATATAAAGTCTGAATACAATATAGAAATACCTCCAAAATTAAACATTAGTGGCCTCTAAAGGAAAAAAAAATCCACACTCTCGGATCTTGAGGTGACCATATTAGTGTTATCCTCTTCCACAGAAATTATACAGAACCAACTCTGAAGCTTGAGTTTTTGGCTCACAGGGACTACTTTTACATGCACTGACCCCATTATTACTTTAGCCGAGTATAATATCATCATCTTACATTATAGGAATATATATGACAGAAAGTAAGTCAAGCATAATAGGTCCACTTTAACATTGCCAGTTACGACGCGATGCAATGGATGATAAAAGTTAATCTTGTTTTAGTAGTTTGCTGTTATTAAGGATTTACATGAACAGTTATTCAGAGTCAGAGGTTTTTTAATTTGTCCATATGCCATCAGATAAATGCAAGCTGATTACTGAATCTGATCTAAAGTAATAATCAATTATTGTTATATTATTGGTCATTATTTTAATTTTGTTGTTAATGATAGGTTTATTAGTTAGAGTTGACCCCTCTATCGTAGCGAGTTGGCCTTGTAAGGCCTTTTTGGAATTTGTGTCTCTACGGTGGTCTCAAGGACAGCTGTTGTCTACTTTGGGGAAATTGCTAAATTTCATTGCGTTCCCTTATCTGAAGGGAGGAGTAAAAGATATAAAGAAAACTCACCATGGAAGGATAAAAATCAGAATGGGGACATGTGTGCTCATCTCTCTTTTTCTCTTTCTTTATCAACTATTGCACAATAAGTCTATGTTTTGTACTGCAGCTCATGAAAGTACTGCAGCCCTCACAAAATATCTATAACATCTGTTATGATTTGTTCAGCTCATTTACCTTTAATAACTTCCCTCGCAGCCAGCTGAGTCAACTTCTAGTTTTCTGTTAATTCCAAGACAAAGCAGGGTACTGGTGCATTTGCTGTGCGTTTCTTATACTGAGAAAAGGCATGCATGCAAGCCTTTTATAGCTGATGTTGTGGTTGTTTTCTCTACAGGTGAGGATGACCGTCTGGCTCTGAAGGGCAAGGTGTCAGTTGGAGACCTCTTTAGAAAGGAATTCAAGATTCATGACCCATACGCTAAATGGATAAGCAGTAAGTATCTGTGTTAAAAATGAGACAATATCAGCATGATTGCTTTTAGAATTTGCATTTTTATTCTCACATCACCACCTAAAGCTGCTGTCTGTGATATTTTCGGTTGCACAATTGTGTCGGTGGACAAATAACTGTAGTCCGGAAAGCTTTAACTTTGAGCGTACTGTTTAGGCTCACTGATCCTTGGAATTGGATACTAGCGAGTCTCACTGGCTTACACAATATGATTGTTCATTTATTGTCAATATCCTTGTTGCTTCTTTTCTACTTCGAGCTTTAGAAAGCAAAAGTGGATCAGGGCTATTTTGTTAGATAGTTAGTTAATGGATTTGAAATACCAGATGTTTTGTAGTACGGATAAAGTGAAAAATAAGTCCCATTACATTAAGAAACACTGGAAAGAGTTGTACAAAAACATCCGTCCTTTTTCTACCACTTGTCTGTGTCTGGGATGTGGTGGTAGCTGTCCAAGCAGATATGTCTGGATCTCCATGTCCCCAGCCACTACCTTCACCTCATCCACAGGATACAGAGGTGTTCCTAACGCAGCTGAAAGATGCAATATCTCCAGCATGTCTGGGGTCTGCCCCAGGGTCTCCTCCTAGGTGAGACATGCCCGAAAAATCTCACCTAGGAGGCATCCAGAAGGCATCCTAGTCAGGATCAAACGGGTTCTGATTGGTTCTGAAAGAAGAAAGACAGACAACCACAACACTAAATCCCCTGGTTCTACACTCAAGACATTTTGGATATCTTATTATTGTTGTTCCTTTTTTTTTTTAAAAGGAACCTCTTGCTACACCTTCTCATTTTCCTCTAACCTACCAGTTTTGCCACACAGAGAGAAAATTTATAGTGAAGTTGTTGCAAAAAACAGTTTGCCAGCTTTAGATGATATTGTGAAAGATTTGTTAGTCCCACTTCAAAGCTGGGACGAAAGCTCTATGACCTTTCAGTTAATTAATTTGTTTAATAAAACATTGCACCATCTAGTCTGTCTCAGTAAAACCATTACCTGCAGCAGTGGGAAAAACTGTGCACTGGTCACTAGAGAGATACTTAGATTAGATGAATAAAGATCAGAAATTCAGCTTTAAGAAAACAGTACCAGCTGTCAAGCATGGAAGTGATAGCATCATACTACCACTATCATTGGGGATTCAAACCTGAAGCTAAAACAGTACATGGCCGACTAAAGTGCTGTACAGCATTAATATAAAAAATACAAAAACAATAATAAATACAATAAATAAATAACAATAAAATAACACTGTTAGTTACCCACTGAGTCAAAGGCAAATGAATAAAAATGAGTTTTTCAATCTGGATTTTAAAACCACCATGGATGTCGATTGCCTAATGTGAAGAGGAAGATCGTTCCAAAGCTTCGGGGCCACAATAGAGAACGTTTGGTCACATCTAAGTTTCAGCTGTGATTTCGGGACTGAGAGCAACAGCTTTTCAGCTGACCGGTGGGAACGAGGGGGACGTAGGGCTTCAGCATACCAGACAAATACACAGGTGCCAGGCCATTTAAGGATTTAAAAACCAGTAAAAGTATTTTAAAATAGAGTCTAAATTTAATTGGAAGCCAGTGTAAGGTGGCCAGAACTGGAGTAATATATTTGGACTGAATAAAATTGCTCTTTTACATTCATTAAAATTTAAACATTAAAAGCCATCCAAGACTTAACATCGCTAGGACAATCAAGCAGGAGTCTAACCGAGGAGCTATCAGAGTGATTGAAAGATAGACAAAGCTGGCAATCGTCAGCATAAAGATAAAATGAAATTTTGTGTTTTCGGAAGATCGCACCAGACAGTAGTGGCCCAAGAATAGATCCCTGCGGTACACCCCATGGCAGAGGGGCCACGGAGAATGAAGTCATACCCAGCTTAACACAAAAGCTCCTGTTAGAGAGATATGATCTTATCCACGAAAGTGCCAAGCCAGAAATTCCTACACAATGCTGTAGTCAAGAGATCAGCATGTAATGATCCACTGTGACAACAGCAGCAGTCATATCCAACAAAACAAGCATTACATGTTTACCACAGTCCACAGTTTTACCTCCACACTGACGTGGTGACAGCATGAGCTGCTTGATATCTCAGTCGGTGCGATGAATAATTAGAAATGTGAAAGACGTTGGTTCAGTCACAGCTTAGCCAACCTACTTATCTCTTTTTTTACGTTTGGTACATTTTGAGGGTTTTTGCATAATTTTCTTTTAGAGGGGGACAGTGAGTGCAGTTCGCCGACTGAAAACGTCAGAATAAATTCTGGATGAGCAGGAATTATTTTCAGCAAAGGCAAAGCAATCAGAGAGCTCAGCTGGTTAAAAAGACTTTTATCTTTGAGGTTCTGGGTTCAAATCCAGCTTAAAGGAGAAAATTGTGCTTTTATTACTTTCACAGTAGCTGACGGTTGTATATTCAAAATGTTGTGGCGTTCGACCGAGCTGCTGCACAGCTCAGTAGGTCAAACGATGTGTAAGAAAAGTGAAGAGTTTGGTTTAAGTTTCACTTTGGGGAACAGTCCTGTTGCACTTTAGCTGCGTCTCTTGAGGTGAGCTATGCATTTTTCCTCAGAAAATTACAGTGAATAATGTTTCTCTCCTGCATCTGCTTTGTTAGCTCAGCAGGTTTATTATAAAGTTGGAGTTCAATCTCAGTCTTAGATTGATGTGCAGGTGTGGATGAATATGTGAGTTTGATGATTTCATTCACGTTTCTGCTTTATTCATCTGTTTACTTATGTTGATCAGCTCCGTAACATGTCAGAGAATAAATCAGTGAAAGCCTGAGTTGATTCAAAGACGTTACATTACATTTATCCCTTATAAACGAACAGCTGAATTTTCTCTCTCAGATCTTTGGAGATGAAGAGTTAAACACAGCACAGGTTTAGTCACATTTCTACGACTTTGATTGTTTGAATTATAATGTAGAAAAAACTAGAAACTGCAGAAGAAACAAGGATGGAGTGGAGTCGTTGCAGATGCACAAAGAAAGAATTTGAGTCCCATAAATGTGGATAAACTCTAGCATGAAAATCTTCCTTTAAGCTCCAGCTCTGATCCACACTGTAGGAAACAAATCGGAGCATCAGTGAGACCAAAACAGTCAAATCAAACAGCTTTTCAATTGGCTCATTTTGAGGCAAAGCTACTGCTGAGCTTCTACCCCCTTTATCTCTGAGCCTGAGCCCAGACACCCCTCTGAGGAATCTCATTACTGCTGCTTGTATCCACATTCTTATTATTTTGGTCACTGCCCGGAGTTCATGGCTATAAGGGAGGGCATGAACGCAGATCGACTGGTAAATCGACAGCTTCGCCTTCATGCACAACTGTCTCTTCACTAAAACAGATTGGTACAGAGTCTGCAATGCTGCAGATGCTTCACCAGTCTGCCTGTCAATCCCAAGCTCTATTTCTGTTCCACTCTTGAACTCCTCCACTGGACACAATAACTCAACCTCAACCTGTAGCTGTAGCAGTCCACCCATTTCTTGGTCAGAACCATGGCGTCAGACATGCAGAAGCTAATTCACATCCATGCCACCTCACACTTCGGTTCCAAAGCACGTCGGTCCGACCTAGAGGCCACTGCTGGATGAACTCAGCAAGAGCACATCATCCTCAAAAAGCAGAAACAAAAAACGTGTGATAAATAACCCCTCGTGAGACTGTTAATGGTTTCATACAGCCTAATTACTAGGACTTGATTAATCATACAGAGAATAATACATGTTATGCTTTTTATTTTTATTGTTATTACCAAAGACCTTACAAGAACATCACACCGCATTTTTGTAAATATTAGATGTGCAATCATAGTGATCGGCTTTTGCATTTGCACGTGCACTGCTGTGCGTGTGTGCTTACTGCTTAAAACTCCTTCAAAGAATTTATTCCATATGCACCAATAGCGAACCAATTACCTGAAACCTCAACCCTCATTTTTCTTTGATCGGTGACAGTGTGCTGATGTTGCCATTGTTACAATTCATCACCACCAATTTCTGACGCTTGTTTTTTAATAGCGACGCTGTGACAGCATAAACACTGACAGCACCTCGGGGAGGAAATGAGAGAAAATTATATACTTTATTTTGCATCAAGGTAAAACGGCGACTTGATGCAGCCCCACACGTCTCAGTGTGGCATTGAAGAGAGCGATCACAGCTCGAAGATGTGAGGGATCCGTGCAGCTGAAGGATTAATGAGGTGGATTTTGTCTTCTCTCGTGCCCAGCGAAGCTGTCTCCCTCAATCAAAACATCTAAGATGGCTCCTACAAAGGACACAGCTGTTAAATCTCCTCTCAAATCCAGAATTTGCAAAACCTTCTCCTCTGTGATTGGCTGTAATTAGAAAGCTGAAAACCCATATTTATTATATTAGTGACAAGAAGATGCCGTTCCTGTGGATCTCAGATGACAAGCTGAATAAATTTCTGTCTGGATTTGTCTGTTTGTTTTAGCCCCCGTTCCCCATATGTGCTTAAGGATGAGCTGTCTCTCATGTGGCTGATTTGTTGTCGTTACTAGCTGTGACCCAGAAGTTGTAAACAAATGGATCATGCTTGAGTGAATCATGATGGATATCACAATCTGCAGTAGTGCTGTACACATCTGGAAGCAAACATCTGTTCTTGGATGTTTTCAGCTGAAGTTTAAACTGTGGCAGAAGAGGTGTGGTTGAATTAAGAACAGTATGATTGATGAAAAATTAATAGTGCTCATTTTCTGCTTCTCTTAACCCTTTTTTTTTTAGCATGAAATAAAAGAAGAGCAGTACAGAGAAGAAGCTTTGCAAGAATCCATGCACACCGCAGCATTCACCGAGAAGCTTTAGGCTTATCATTAGAAAAAAGTTCACTCTTTCATCCTCTCCCTTTTTTGGTGCTGTTGACAGTTTGATCCTTGATCTCGAGGTATATTCAGTATACCATTAGATACACCTCACAAGAAGCAGGGAGGGAGGCAGAGAAACCTAGAAGCTGTATTTTTTTTCTTAGTTAGTGTGCCATTTTAGTAGAGGGAGTGCTCATCCAACTTGCATGCTTTCAGGGCTGTTTCGAGGAATTTACAATAATGGCTTCCTTTGTTGGAGGCTGAAATGGATTTTTTAAAAACCTAATTTAGCTCCGTTTTATGTTTTGCCCCCAGTCTCCATCTATCAATCAATTCCCCGGAGATAGAATAAATATAACCTTGAGAATCCATAATGATTGTATATTAGGCTGTTTTTATGAGGCCATAATGCTTCCTCATATCTTGTCCAATAGCATTAGCTTAAATATATGCTATACTTAAGCCTCATTAGGGGCTCTTATCTGCTTTTCACAAAGGTTGCAGAGATTGTCATTCTTGCTACGTTTTGATGCTTTTTCTTAAGTTTATCACAATTTGGGTCATTAGTGCCTTTAGCTATCATTTCATCTTCGTTTTATTTAGCTTACCAAGTAATTGCCGAAATCTGAGTATTTAGGAAAAGTGTCAAAACAGAAGGCAGACAGCACGAAACACAAGCCGTTAAACAGTCATACAGGTTTTAAACAAACCTCCAAGTTAGCAGGTTTTATGTTCTTATAATTAAAAGCTCATTGCTGTGGGCATTGTGTTGTTGCTTCAGGTTGAAGCATGCCAATGAAATACAATGTATGATTGTTATTTAGCAAAAAACAGCCGGCACAGAGGTTTGATGTGCAGCAAAATAGGATTTTACATCTACTGAGATCGCCGTGAGTTATTTTATTTTCCGTTGCAGCAATCAGTCAAACAATAAAAAATAACCTGCTCTATTTTACAAAGAAATCTGTCAGGAATGTACACTTGAAAGCTTTTCATTTGCCAGTGCAGCTAGGTTAAACTTTCTTAGGTATTTTTTTTTGTCTTTGCTGGGGCTCTGTGCTGTCAGCTCTGCTGTGCCAACACAGTGGGTGTGCCGTCATGCTGTTACTTGTCAGAACACGGCTCTAAACATATTCAGAAATAAAAACAAAGGCAAATAGAAAATGTATCTTTTGAACTGTGTGCACGGTAAACATCCATTTTGTTCCCCTGGCAAATTATGTAGTCTTATTATGAATAAGTTTCCTTACTTTCAGTTTATTGCTAAATACATTAGGTTATAAGCTTGCTGACTGGTCTCATTATATCCTGTCCACTGATCTCTTCAATATATACTTTTACTGTTGCTCTCTTCTGTCTTTCCACATCTTATAACAGTTTTTGATGGATACATAAACAACAGAAACAATGGCCAAGTTATTAGCAACGCAAATTATCCTCAAGTTTTGTGATATATCTAATTTAAATGCTATAAACTCCTTTACCTTGCCCTCTTCATCAGTATTCTAATCATGCCATAAGGCCACCGCTGTCTCCCTGGTTAGGTAATTGCACAGTTAGCACTGATCTCTCACATATGCCTCTTTTTTTACCACTCCATCTCAATCAAACAGGCATGGCATCAACATCATCCCCGCACCATCAAGGTGAAGCCAGCCCTGTGGGACGCGACGCAAACGCTCACAGCAGCTGTTTGCCATTTTAATGGCTAAGTTCCTCTTGTTTGCCACTCCAGGATACCTCTTGTCTTACTGATGTTTGTTAAATATGGTTAAGGGGGAGCCATTTGTAAAGAGGCCAACCAGTCAGGACTTCACGAAACGGATATCGCCGTGACTTTGAGAGGGGCTCGTGACTGTGATTTAGATATGGGTGAAGCGTACTGGTGTTTGTTTTGTCACTGTGCGGGCTTTAATGCATGCACAACAGCCTTGTTTCAACTGATGCACAGTATCTATGTACAGGGTTCACATTGGAAAAAAGAGTAGACAGTTGTTTCAGTCCCTTTATGATTTTTCATTAGTGTGCTCCCATGACACAACGTGAATAATGGAGTTCTGCAATGGGCCTCTTTCCTACAAATGAGACATATCAAATTAGCCCATACAGTCAGTGTAAGTATCCAGTTGTCATTTGATGTCACAGACAATCTGCTTTTTGTAAAATGCTACCAATATGAGAAGGAGCAGGTGTACGTTGCTCCCTTTGAGCTTCTCTAATTTTACCATATGTTTGATGCTTAATTTGAAAGGATGTGTTTGCACAGACTGAAATTCAATCTTCCATGCTTTTCAACCTTGAGACAGCAGTGAAGGGTGATACAGCAACTAGTTGCTTGACAGAAACAAGCTGTAAAATATACTGATGTGTTTTTAATTTCTAGGGGAAAAAAAAACAAGGAAAAAGAAAGCATCTTTTTGCTTTTATATGGTTGCTTCGATGTGTCTCATGACAGATTCATCAGTCTCTTAACACCGTAGCTGCTAACGTCAAGGCAACATCTGAACAGTTGGATGTCATCTTTTATCCAACTTTCGAGTGACAAAAAAACTGAAAGGCATATCTTCCACTCATGGTTTGTGCAACTTCGGAGTCATCCTAAAAATAAGTTGCACAGATGCGTGTTTCAGTGATTCTCCTTTGAATAGAGTTTTGTATTTCTTGCCTTTAAAAATAAAGCAGAGAAAGGAGCCTGTGATATAAAAATTCTCACATAAACCAGTGATCAAATCTTAAAAAATTGATTCATTCACACTTAACAGCCCCTGACTTTAGTTTTAAAATTCAGTTTTACTGAGGTCAAAGCTTAGTACTGCAATTTTTATCAGCCAAAGCCCAGCCCCAGGGAAAGAGGCGAGGTCTTAAACTGGCAAGGACTACAATGTTTTGAAATGCTCTGTCTGCAGGTTTACACCTTCCATGTGGAATGTTGTGGATTGGTGACCCAGGTGGTGGTTGAGAGGTTGCTGGAAGTCATTAGGTGAAATTGGTCACTCAGCGGGTGCTGCTCCAGAAACCTCCGTGTGATTGCTTGGTTGCCACCCCCCATTATTTTAATGAAAGAAGCCAACTTGTCTGCACACATTTGCCAACTATTCCCCAAGGGGTAGACAAACTTGACAAAAGAAGAAGTTGTGCTTTACTGCTGCAACAAACATATATAAAAAGGCATTCATTTTTGCTTTAAATGTAAATGCCCTGCTTTGCATTTTGAGTTGCACTTTGCTCTGTTTTACTACTGCTTGGTGGCTAGCTGGCAATAGCCACTAGCTACTCACTGGCTACAGTAGCACAGTCAATGCAAACCACCGTGATCTGTAGGAGACTAAATTACAAGGAGGGTTTTCACTAGGGTTGGGCGATATGTAAAAATTTTCCAGCCAACAATCGTAAGTCCAATAATCGACGATGGGCGATATATTCGCCATCTGAATGGGTTTTTTTTCTGAACATAGGCTGCTGCCTTTCTTTCTTTCTGTTATGAGTTGAGTAAATGAATCGCTGCATTTAGGCGCACTTTGAGGAGGGTGCATTTGCTCGCAGATGAAAGAGGGTGCTGTTACTACTGTTCTGTGGACTGCTTCCATTAGCCCCATCAATATTAACAAGCTTACTCATGGACAAATAAATAAATCGCCCTGATAGTTCATATATTTGTCCAATTGCCCGACCCTAGTTTTCACTGCAGCACCATTCACTTTTTTGCAACACATTTTATCTAACAACTACCAACAACCTCCAGCAACCAATCAGGGAGCACACATTTCTCCCTAGCAACTAATGGCTGCCAGAGAGTCGGCAGTGAGTTTCTAGTACTATCGGCTGAGGCCTAAGACAGACACAACCTAATCAATAAAACCCTTTAGTTACCGTGTCACTATTGTAATCCTCATATTGAACTGGGTTTTGAACCGCCACCTTTAACCAAAGTTCTTTTGTACCTGAAGAGATAGAAATTGTTTTCTGTCACAAAAGTCAAGTATTATGTTACAATATTAATTTGATAGAATCATTATGAAAACAAGATTGTTTTGTTGGTTATAATTAATAATGTATCATTTAGCCCATGTTTAAAAGCTTCAATATTTTCGGTACCTGGAGCAATAGCTCTCATTAGGGGTTTATAAAAAATGCTCAAGACACAAACCTACATCCAGTTAAATAGTATCGTCAAGGAGTGTAAGCTATCACCCGCTGAAATTTCTACTCATGTACATGTACAGTGTGAACTAACAGGCTGAAAGAATCAGGTAACTAGCTGATTAAGGTAACTCCATCAAATTTTGTCTTTTTGCCTTTTTGATGTTTCCAGCTGCCTCACTCAGATTTCTGATTTCACATGCTGATTTCACATGCTGTTTCTTCTTGTTTTTACAGCCGTACTTAATTTAAAAAAATACTTTTTACAGCCTAGTCCCTCAGCATCACATTGCTGCATGATAATAATGAGCAAATTCGCTTGAAAAGCACCAGTTGTGCCGTCTGCTTTTTCTTGCAGAAGACAGAATTGATGTTAATTAACAACAGAAGTACACATGAACGTCAGCATAAAATAACATGGCAGAATTTTTTTTCCCCTCTCTGCACCAGCTACAACTAAGACTAATTATTTCATATAGACTGTGCTTATAGTATTTTATTGATTTTACAGTTACATATGCTTAACCATTGTGTATGCAGGCAGAATACATAACCTTATACAAAATACAATAATCCTTATAATACTTATTGCACATGGTGTACAATTGCAATCGGTATACCCAAGTTATAATCATTCAGCAGCTTCATATCTGCCTTATCATTGAGAATTCTTAGCCTAGCTTTGTTTGTATTACATTGACGAAATACTGTGTGCATCCCCCAGCAGCTAGAAGCCTGTTGGATAATTTTGTTCAAACACATTTATTTATGCTTGGAGCATTCTTTTTCTAATGAATCCACATGCAATTATTATGTACTTGTCAACATTCGGATTCAAGCGGTTGTATGATTTACTTTGTGAATTATGAATAACTGTTTATTTGAACAGTGAGGTAACTCACTGTAATATCTTGTTAAACAAGAAACCCTCCCTTCCCCCCAAATGATTTTATGCGCATATGCGGGTTTTTTAAAATTTTCTGTCCAAGTTCAGTGAGTTGTTTGCGAGGACAAAGAAACACAATAGTGCTGCACAATAATACACATATTGAAGGAAAGGCTAAAGCACATTGAAGCCATGCAAATCAAAAAGCGACAGAGGGTATGGGTTTATGAGGTGAACACGAGCAGCTAGAACTGATGAAATGACTGTCACTTCATTGGCAGTGAGGTAAATCAATAGTAGTACTGAAGGATTCATTTGAAATTGAGTTGATAGGCAACAAAAAGCAATAAGGTCTAAGTTGATGGAGGCGCTCTGAAAACACATTTATAAGCCTGTGAGAGTCTTCTTGGAAGGAATATGGAGTTACGTGAGTGGAGAGTTTTTGAGGACTTCATGTTTTGCAAATTCTCAACTCCACTTCTCTCACTTCTATTTTTGTTGAATGTGTGTTGACTGTCTAAACAATATCAAATCTTATCTTATTTATTTTAAACTGATATTGTGCTTACAATTAGTGCACATACGCAAGCTCCTTTGCAGCAAGTGGGTTTCAAAGTGGTTTGCAGAAACAGCTTGAAAAGGAAGCCTTGGGGAAGACTTGGGGTGGTCTAAGCACCGCAAAAGTGAAAGAAACTTGGTTTGCCTACAGCGGGTCTCACTGAAACTAAGGCTACGTCCACACTAATGCGTTTTCGTTTGAAAACGCATTGTTTTATTTCTGTTTTGGCCTCCCGTCCACACTGAG
>VUQR01011695.1:10029-21657 GCA_015108515.1 Hemichromis elongatus
CTTCAGTTATCTTTTAGTTTGAGATCATGTAAACAGACAGGGTTAGGGCAACTTCTCAACAATACTGTTTAAAAAAAAGAAGGAAAGAAAACAATAGAATTTTGAAAGTATATTGTTTAGATAGATAGATAGATAGATAGATAGATAGATAGATAGATAGATAGATAGATAGATAGATAGATAGATGACTAAGCATTCAGCACCATGTAAAATATGTATTTCAGTAATGATGCATAGGATAGTGAAGAATGATTGCTTTGTTAAGTTGAAGAGGGAGCAGCTGTAGTGAGTGAGTGAGACAACTGGAAGTATTAAGGGGAAAAAACTTAGGCAGCATTCAAGAAATATGAGATATGAAAAAAACATGACATCCAGAGGATGTATTATATTGCTTATGAGGACAAGCATTACTACTTTTTCCTCATAACCTTGTTTATGTAATCACTTTCACTTCCAGACGATATTGTATCAAAGGTTTCCCACTGCAGGCTTAAGAAGACACCTTAACAATGAGACCAGTGAACCAATATTGTAATTCAAATGCATTTAGGTGAGTTTGACTCTATTTACAGCCACTGGAAGTGAAAACTGTACCTAAAGATGGAAAAAATATAATCACGAAGAACTTTAGCAACACGCGCATCAGGTTTAAATATCAAAATGTCATAAATACATGTGCCAAATACAGCATGTTGTGTACCTACAAACCTGCTTCCCACCTACCTTTGGACTGTACATGCATTTGATGAGTCATGATTTGTAGAAGCAAATAACCGCTGGACTGACAGCATGAATACAAGACTTGTAATAAAGCAAGAGAGTTATGATTACTTCAAGAGCCCCTTGTGAAAAAAAGATGCAGGAGAATGAAAGAAAGACAGAGCAGGATGTGCAAGCGGTAGAGTTAATAAGTTTATGGGGAAAAAAGATATGAGAAAGTTTCTACAAATGTATTTTCACAGATTCTCTCATGTGCAATCATGTGACTACAATTAAAAGCCATCTTCGTTGCTCTAAATGTCATCTTACCACACAGGCTAACTGTGATACATTCATTTTATTTATTACACTGTTCCAAATATAATAAATGAGAAGTGTACAATGTAAATATGCAGTGTTTAAATTGAGAAGTAAATGGTCTCAAGAAAATGCAGAATTGCTGTAACTAATGACAACAACTGAGAAAAAAGGAAGGTGCTAAAAGTGTAAGTGGCAGCCCTGATTGAAAAACTTACGCACAAACCACTGTAATTGTACTGTGATTGCTACAAAAATAAAAGCTAAGCAAGGCCCATGTAAATGCCATACAGTGATTACGCTGCACAATTACGCCCTTCTTTGGAGTAAACACAATCACCTTAAGATATTGTTCTTGTTTCGTGAAAACGTTGCTGATATTACAGCAATTTTGCGTGCAAGATTGCCATGTGTGTGATTTTCTGTTTTCTTGCTTTCTTTCTATATAACCCCTGGTCTTCCTCTCTTGCCATCAGAACGTTAACAACTTGTGGCACTTAGTTAACTTGAAACAACATGATGTCTTCAGTCTGTATGTGTGTCTGCATCTTGTCTGCAGTGTATATGTCTCAGTGTGCATGACAGTGAGTCCACCCTGGGGAGTGGTGTGTGTGCGTGTGTGTGTCTGTGTGTGTGTGTCTGTGTGTGTGTGTGTCTGTGTGTGTGTGTGCACACTATTATTTTTAGGCACATCTCAAACAGAATGCATCTTGGGAAAAGGTACGAGTTCAGCCGAGCGAGCATGATTCTTACAGTCAGTTCTCTCTCTTTTTTCTCTTTTTTCTTTTCTCTCCTTTACTTTTCACTTTCTGTTACTAATTTCCCCGCCATGGTCGTTTTTTCAAATCCTCAGTTTTCTATTTCCTTGTGGAAAAAATAAAAATTGTACTTTGCCATTACTACAGTATTTCTCATTACATCCATCCACTAACAAATTGTTCTTCAAACAAAGAAAGTCTGTTATCAATCATGATTTACTACTGTCATGGATGCAACCAAAGGTGCTCTGCCAAACTAGGTACTACTACTATCTGAATTTAAGTATACATGTCTATTTTTAACTTCCAGCAAAGACTTTGGAATTGATGTGAAAATGACTTGAAAAGCCTCCTAGCATTTATTCTCTCTTTGGTATTCTGTGGATGCTCTCCACCTCACACTGCAACCCCTCCTCTCTTCCCTGCTTTCTCTCCCAGCCAGAGGAGCGTTTGGTATTCCAGGGATTGTCTGCTCTTCTTTTCTCTCGTCTACTCTCCTGCTTTTCTCCCCTCCTTACTCTTTCCAACTATCTTCTCTTGCATCTTGATGCCTCTTTTTTTGCCTTTTTGAATACAAGTCGTTTGTTTTTTTTATTTTATTTTTTAACACATTTTGTCACTGAATAAGCATTCATTCATTTATAGGTGTTACACATGGCTCAAGGTCACACATGCCATTACTTTACACATCAAGTATTCTGCCCCGTGTCCTTTAGGAATCACAAAATCAAACTAAGAGGGGATAAAACAGTCAGTGAGGACGCAGACATGTTAGTACACACAGAATATGAGACAATTGCTATCAAGTAAAGCCTCAAGGGACCGATCTAATCACCAAATAAACTGCAATGAGTCCTTTGAATGCTCTCTACCTGAAAACAGTGAAGAAGACTTGTATCAATAACAGTAAAATTGAATTGCATCATAAAAATGTGACCACGCACCAGAGGTAAGAGAGAGAAAAGTTCAGAAAACAGAAAAGGGTTTTATTGAAAAAGCGCAAGTTACAACGACGATGAAACTTCAGGGGTGCATTTTATTTTATGAGCACTGTTATTTTGTTTGGTTTGATTTGGTTTTAAACTTGGTGGTTATAATCTTGCTACTTTTTATGTTTTACTGGCAACATAATAATGTGCCATCACCGAGTTATTAAAAGAACAAGGAAATGTGTGGATTGGGTCACCAAGGGTTTTAAAGAGTTGGTAACCTTCTGAAATCTCCGTTATCATAAGTGGTAACCACAACTCTACCATAACACTATATTTTGAAGAATTCTTTCCTTTAGTTTTGTTTTTGAAAAACTGAATAGTTTTTGATGTCTGTCAGTTGAAATTAGTATTTTACTTTTATTTATTATTGTGTTTGGTTCCTTTCTTTGGACTTGGGAGAACAGTTTAATACTACTTAGAGCTGCAGTTGGGGTAATCACCAATGATGACTGAGACCTTGAGAGTTAAAAGCCAGAAACCAGTTAATATTTATGAAGAAGATATATAAATTAGTTTTTCACTTTCGGCATTTTGGGTTTTTGTACACTGTTAGTTTATATATTTTTATTTTATGAAAAAGTTGCATTCACCAGTTTTCTTAACTATTCATCCCTTATAATTGCAGGACAGGTGAAGGTTATGTCTGCTCTCATACCACATAAAGGTGGTTTACACATTGGACAGGTCGCCAGGGCAACCAAAGAGTCAGCCAATTGCTTACCTTTACAGCAACACCTATGAGAAATTTGAAATCCCCACTATGACACCCTAGAACAAAGTTTAAGGTTTATTTTTTTGTATATTATGTTCTAAAACAAGTCTAATTTCACTGTACCTACAAACATCTGCCATGAAAAATCAAAAACAAACAAACAACTTTAGACTTCCATCTTATCTATCTTATCTTACTTGCAAGTTATAAGAAAGATGATGTGATTTAAACATTGCACCTTCTGTAGCTACAATGGTATGGTGTCAATGAAATGGCTCCGAATTTCTGTGTATACAAAAAGCATAAAAATAACCAGATATCCAGTTGAGATTCAGGAACATTTAATTTTAAACTTTTAAAATGTAGAATCCAGGAAGCTCTCTGAACTTCAGCAGAATATGCTATTTCGAATCCCATTATATACTCCAGACTTCTGCAGTTTTTCATAAGTTTAGCGGCATTGTTTACCAAAATCGTGTTGTTGTTTTTCACTGAGGCTGGTATTGATTGATTTTGTTAAAGCAACTGCATATTTATAAACTGTCGAGAACAAGACTTTTCTATGAAATGTTGATATCCTCTAACTTCTACTTGGCACTGCATTCCCCAGTTTCCTTAATGTATCAGTCAGTATATTTATATTATAAAATACAATAGCACTGGAAACTTTATTCTTCAAAAGGTCAATGAAGTAGAATCAAGAGAATAAATATATATATAATTTTTTAAAAAAAAGAAAGAAGCAATAGCAGAATAGCCTACCTCTCGCTGCACTTGTCTGTTTCAGTTCTCACTATGTGTAAACAAGTAACTGGGTTTATGCATTATTAATGAGCAATGCACGCGAATAAAAATTTATTTTGTTAAGACAGAACATTAATCAATTATTCTTAATGACATTAAATCGATGCATGTCTGGTGCTGACAAAAAATAAATATCATTTTTAACTAACCTGATAGCACAGTTCTCGTTTCTCTTGGTTTCTTTACTTCTCTAAGCATGATACCATTTCACAGACCTATTAAATATTTTGCTATGATGGGAACAATGATCTACAAACACTTATATTAGAGATGCACCTGTCAACCTGCCGGGGATGTTCACACACAGGCGCTGGATTAGACTGAAGCCCTCTACAACCCTCTAAAGTATAATTGGCTTTGGCTAAATGATTAAAGTCTTTATTTTTCATAACAAAACATGCAAAATTTTCCATTTTAAGAAAAAGGCTAGTGCATCTTATATAATATTGTTGGAATGAAAAGAAAGTCTCCATCCTCACAAAATATCTCATATCTATTTCTGTTATGTCTTAATGGAAACTTTGAGAAACATAAATCTGACAAAGACTCCATTTATGTAGGAGAGGGACAGCGAAGTGATCGAAATTTTATATAGATATTCACTGGAGCAATTTTAAAAGCCACAACCAGAATTTGATTATAATCTTCCCATTTTCCTTTGGAAGGCACTAATGTGTTAAAGATTTAAGGTGTGAGACAGAGCCAGAGTTAGAAACTCAGACAGTGGAAGCCAGAGAGGAATTGAAAGCATGACTGAGAGTCGGCGAGAGAGCGTCGCTAAAATGACAGTAAGCGAGCACTTTCTGTCTCGAAGATTTTAACACAGATGTTATAAGCTCCGCTTATCATCAGAGAGAGAAACAGAGGGGATAAAAAGGGGCGAACAGATATGAAAATGCTAAAGAAACCTTTTATCTCTGCCCCTCAATTCACATTAGGCTATTACAGAGCATTGGAAATGCACTGAATTGTAACTGGTGGAACATGAGATAAGAAAATCTAAACATGGGGGGCCTTAAGTCATGTTATTATGAATCACATACTTTATAAATCTCCAAATGTTTAAAGTTCAGTGAAGGAAGCATTAAGTATGAGGTCGGTAATAGGGTAAGCAATGCTCAAATTGTGTTTTCGCCAGTTTAAATGTCAAATGTTATTACTGTATGTGTGTGACTTTGAAAACATCCTTTCTAGTAGATTATTTAGCAAGAAAATCAAAACCACTAAAGCAGCTGTGGCCTCACATAATCTGCAATGATTAATGATGTGTTTAATGCCAGGCATCACATCAGTCTAAGTGGGACAACCCCCAAGATTATGGCTTGGTTTACAATGGCACCAGTGGTGCCACTAGACTCATGAAAAAATGCCATGCTGAATCATTGCACCTGCTTCAAACCCAAATTGGCCAGGAATGAAAAATCCTGGTGAGTTCTTTTGGCCTGAAAACAAGAATCAACCAATTTCAGCACCTTTTAGGCAAAAGCCGTCCAGTACCCTTTTCTGGTTATAAGACAAAACATTGGTTTCTTCTCTGACACATAACTGCCACACATACCTTGCATATAGTGGTTTTTATTAAATAAATCTAATTTCTGCAGAGAAATGTATCATTTTAAGCTACATTATAAAGCAGGTGTTTTCAAATCAACATTACCCAGGAAAACACCGACATAAGGAACGTTTGGTGAAATGTGAATTACGGTATTTTCTGGACAATAAGGCGCACTTAAAATCCTTTAATTGTCTAAAAATTCAACATTGTACATCTTATAATCGAGTGAGCCTTATGTATGAGTTCTGGTTGTGCTTACTGACCTCAAACAGATTTTATGCGGTACACGGTGCTCAAAAATCTGTCAAAAAATTATTAGTATGACTTTGGTAAGATACGAGGCCGGGCTGCTTGATGGATTGTCGGAGCATTACGGCTACCGTAGTCAGGAGCTTTGCGGAGTAATCTGGGTCCAAAACTTTGTCCGCTTTAGGTATATACCATGTTCTGACTGAGAGATTTCTGAAAAAATTAAAAATACAGTTCTGCTGACACTTCCAACATAAATTAAGAAAATTAAACAGCAGTGGCATTTTTAAGGTTACTGATGTTGGGCTAGCTGGTATATAATGATGTGCTACATGATTGCTAGCGACACAGCTATGTTAGCATAACATAAACACAGTGAAGCTGGAGGATGAATGCTAAAAGTTAACGAGAGGGTTCCCTGATGGTTAGGAACAAATGCAATCGCATGACAGGATGCTGTAAACGGACCAAACAGACCAAACTCCTGGTCCTAGGTCATTTTGACCCAGCGCTCTCAGCTTTCTTGTGTTTCTGAATCATTTTATGTTCATATATTATGCTAAGGAGTTATTCTATGGGTCCTAAGTTGTTCAGTTTACCCCCTGTGTCTCCCCCTGTGTATTGGAGTTCTGGTGCCTTGTTTTCCCCTCCTTGTGTTTTGTTCCATGTTTCTCCAGCCCGTCATGTCTGTGCTCTCCCTCGTACTCCCCAGTGTTCTCTCTCCCCCTCCAGTCTACGTCTCTGTGTATTTACTTTGAAGGTCCAAGTCTGATGTCAGTGTATTAAGTGTTTAGCCCCCCTCCCTTTCATCCCCTTAGTGACCGATCCCCAAGCCTGAGTGACTGGGACCTTGGCAAACGATATCATGGTGACTCACAGCAACCTCTTGCAATCAGTTGAGGAATGGTCATTGTCCCCCAGCAATCTAAATAGGTCTCTAGGCCTGAGTGACCACAGCCTTAGACGTTAGGTTTGGGCACCTGCTGAAAACACAATTCAATTCAAAGGCTTACCACATACAAAAGCAGAAAGTGATACAGATTGGTAGCTGAGAGACAAGTTAAGGGATTGTGACTGAAATTTTTGTCAGTGAAACTAAATTCACTGCTTACCAGCAGTGAATTTTTGTGCAGCGGTTTCAAAGCTAACATATAACTTACTGTGTGTGCGGTCTGACATTTTTAACAGCTCACTATAAGCCCAGTAAAACATCAAATAAAACCAGTACATACACGCCAGATAAAGGGTGCTCAGTTCAAGCAATGTTATATTGACTCAAATATGTTGTGGTAAGTTCATTACACAATCACAACACTAAAAGTGTGTGTGTGTGTGGGAGAGTGTTTGAGACAGGGGTTCTTGGCCCTGACAACATGATTTGATGACGGTGATATTACCCACAAACACTTCTGCGTTACACCACCATGGCCACACACACACACACAGCAGGACAGTTGACATTGCTGCTTCGATCGATGTCGCAGACTAAAGCTGGCGTCAGTACCAACAGAGTTATATGAACCACTCCCACAGTGAAGAGCTTCCTATGGTGTTTCAGTCAATATGGGTTAATGGTGTATCGGACTGCTTCTCTCTTTCCTCTCTCACTCTTTCACTCCCTTCACCTCTTCTCAGCACACAGATACACAAATGTGTAGCAGCACCTGACTGTCCGAGTTGACAAATCCACCAGTAGTCTTTCCTTCCTTTAATGATTTGCTGTGTTTGCTCTAAGAAGCTTCCCTGCTGAATCCATTGGCTTAGACGAAACTCGCAAACCTATTATTCTCAATGAAGGGCACACAGATACTGATAGGAGCAAGTGATAACAGGTGAATGAAGAAAAAAATAGGCTATGCATTGTTAACAGACAAATTGCAGTAAATGTCAGTCGTAATATAATCACTGATTTCACGCCTAAATAAATCATTATTCAGAATGGAGGGAAGTGACATTTTGTTTTTTTTATGAATAACTTTTAGTTATTTAGTTGGCTGCTGCCATTCATTTAAGATATGAAGACATATGTTTGGGGGTGGGGGGTGGAGGAGATGTACTTTATAGCATCTTATTAAGGAATAGTCACATAAATTGAGTCTCAATATTCTCAGTAATTTCCATTTCATGCTGCCAGTATTTTATACAGTTACACTGGTATGTATTCGACAGCCTTGCTCAAAGAGTTCATCAAAAAGCGAACCCTAAGGAATTCATGTTCCTTTGGAATGACTAAGGCTTGTTTAGACTTTAACATTCATTCAAATTGACTGAGTTTCTATTGCCTTCGCCAATAGTTCTATGACCTAGTGAAAACAGTTATTATCAGGAATCTATAAATGCTAAACATAGAACACAGTCAGTTTATCTCAGCAGTTACAGAGTGTTTAGAAGAAATAGTGCTGACTGAATTATCCAGACAGCCTCCACAGCATAATGGCAAGTGTGATGTGTGATATTTTTAGGAATCACTGGTGCGCGTGTTAATCTCAGAAGATCCAGCTGGATCCTGTAGATTGGTGGTAAGCTGTAAATAAAGGAAGGTATAAAATGGATTTAAAAGTACAACACACGATAGAGCAGCCTCTTTGGATCTTTGAGAATAATGTAGTTGTGTTCTTATTTTTCTCACTCACTCATCCCATTAAAGACAGCCACTCTGATTTCATGAACTGTAACTGTAACTATGTTTTAAATGCTCCAAGTCTTTTGTTTTTTATTTGCAAGCTGTAAGCACAATTTTCTCCACGGGAGGTTTGTTCAATAAAATAACTATACTATTTGAACTTATTAATGGCATCTGTAATGATTGATTTCTCTTTCTAATGTCTGTATAGAGGCAAACTTTCTCTGACTACAACAATAGCTGCAGGGAAATATTATAAAATCAATGAATCAGTTAAATCCCCATGAAGCCCACTATTTTTGTCCAGTACATTTCCAGTGTTAGTAACTTTAATGCAAACAGCAGGAGCACTTTGAGGCTTACTAAACCCTGCTGTTAAAAGGATCAGTGATTCTGAGGACAGTAGTAAGCAGAAAACACAAATAACTACAGACCTTTTTAAAACAAAGTTATTTGGCTGTTGAGGTAAACCATGTGACTGCATTAATGTTGAACAAGTGAATGCATGGTGAAATTACTGTTAAGCTGCAAAAGACATATTTAAAATAAAGAGAGTCTTGTCTGCCTTCATTATAAACTGCTATCCTTGAAATTTGAAGACCAATCTTCTAAATGATATTTTTGTCTGCCAACACACCATATTTTGTATTCATATTATGCCACAACTCTTTCTACAATAGTGCAATTTTCTGCAATGGCTATTTGCAACCCTCTGAGATTTAGTACAGCGAAACTCTGTGAAATAAAGGCTCCACTATGAAAACTATCTGGCTAGAGGCATCGGAAAAAACTCTAGATGAATAAATCTTTCTTATGTGTAACATCATGAGTAAGGACCCAAAATCCCCAAGCAGGAGGCTGCGATCTTTTTGCATCTCGTCCAATGGATAGTGGCTACAGGGCTCTTGCCACAGTCTGTGCAAAGCCTTGCATCAAGTCAGCAAGATTTGGAAGCTCCTAGAAGTGTTCCTAATGGATTCTACACCAGTCTACACCACAGACAGAGAGGGGGAGAGAGTGGAAATGCCAGCACCAAGGGGGATGAACTTCCTGCAATTTTACAGATACACACACATTAGGGCATGGGTACACACGCATTACATGTTGTAATGCAGTGTAAAAGTGACACATCATAATAACATACAGATAATGACATGGTGGATATTATCACAACAACAAAAATACTCATGACCAGCAGTAACACATGCGCCTGAACATATACACACATAAGCAGGAGGTCCTCTTTTACTTCCCTAATCCGTATTCACACTTTCTAGTCTTCACTCTATTGCTTTACCAGAGCGATGCCTATGCCTAGTGATGCCATAAGGGAGCATGTGTGCGTGTGTGTGTGTGTGTGTCTTTAATGTGCAAAGCCCCTTTTAATATTTTCCAGGTCATTTTTTTTTTTCTTCACAGAAGTCCCTCAACAGGAGGAGAAACTCTGCAGCTAGCTTAGGGACTACAAAGGAAAAAAAGTACACTCTGCCTCTTTCGTTTGGAGTGTGCGCACGTTTGTACGTGTTAGTGTAAAGTGGTATAGTGTGCGACATTAAGACTTTTTAAGACAGGATTTTTCTGTTTTGTCTTGGTGGTTAAATAATCTTTTTAGGAAAAGAATGTCCAGAAAAATAAGCATTTTCTTATTTCAGACCTGTGGGACGTAAAGTGGGACGTCAGTGGAATCGGGCTTGTTGCGAATCATCGATCAAATTGGAGTGAGAGTTGTTTAGAGGATAGTCACTGCCTTGGGATCTTTCTGAGCAGTGCACTGTGTTGCACTATCCTGCTGCCCCTTGAGAGCACCATTGCAATACTAAACTGTTTACAGTTGTTAATGGATTTGATAAGAAAAAATAAAGGCCTGTCATTGCTTCGAATTTCTATTATATTGTTTTAAAACAAACGAAATAGATTGGCATATCATATGGATCATTAAAAAGCACTTTAGCTACACTCACAATAGAAAACAACAACAAACAGTTCATTTAATTTGTGAACACAAAAGTAAGGCTTTGTATCCACTGGGTTCCTTCTTACAGGTAGCAGCACTTAACAAATGCTCAGGGGAAGTGCTGGTAGTGCTCCTTGTTGCTAAGTGACAATTGCGAACTTATTTGAGGCGAGGCAGCCTTTTACTAAAAGTTTAACTATTTATAACTTTCAGCATTTTGCACCCAGCTCGAACAGGAATGTGCACCAAGAAATCAAAAATAAGAAGAATTGTGAAAAGAGAGTGCTATTGGACACACACGTCAAAATCCATACAGTTTCCGTAGCCGAGGCTACAGGTCTAACTCCTGATGAAGCAGCTGTAAGAGCGCATAAATATTTCAAATGATTTTATGACTTCTATTTTCTAGGGGAAACAGATGGAGGTGATGGCGAGGGAGAGGGGAGAATTGCATGTGACAAAATGCTAAATTCAGGACCCCCCAAACACCAACATGGCATCATGACTGTTAATAAAAGATGAGTGAAGCACTTCTCTTCTTTTTTCCTTCTTCCAGTCGTGCCTTCTTTTTTTTTTTAAAGCGACAATGATCGTGATCTCATTTTGGATGTTGGTTTTCTGATATTATGTTGTGTCGTGAAGTCAACAAATGAGAAATATAGACAGATATGAATACCACCCTTTTGTTTATCCACTGTTCCCTCATCTTTCTGGTTATCAATCTCAACACCTCTCTCTCTCTTTCAGATGATTTCGGTATTTACGTCTTTCTCTGCATTTTTCTTTCCCTTCCTTCTCTTTCTGCTTCAGGGGAAATTAATTGATGATAATCGTGCCTTACAGAGTTGGTATGCAAACCTGCTTTTTATCAGTAAGCCTTGCTTTTTTACCACTTATAGCTTTATTTGACCCCCCCCCCCCCCCCACCCCCCCCCCCCCCCCCCCCCCTCCCCCCCCCCGCGCG
>VUQR01011696.1:8109-19214 GCA_015108515.1 Hemichromis elongatus
TTTTTAAGTGGGGGTTTTTTTTTTTTTTTTTAACATTTTTTTTTTTTTTTTTAAAAAAAAAAAAAAAAACAGCTTTCAGTAATGGCACTCAGCATGTTTCTGTGGTTCTAGTCATGCAGGATGACCTGAAATTGGAAAACATAACCTTTTAATTTTTAATACTAATATAAAAGCCAAGAAATCTATTTGTTCCCAAAAAAACTGTTGAAATGATTTATTTTGACATTATGTAGCAAATCTTTTTTGTCCCTTTAAATATGACAGTATATATACTTTACGTGCTCTCCTGTGTTCTTATTGCCACACTAGACATTGTAACCAAAACATATCACAAGTGGATAAAAGATAGAAGACATTGCTCTGAGGCTCCAGTCTGGCTGTCATGCCACATTCACGCCTGGTGGACACGGCACCGCTCAGTAACTGACTCTATGTCAGCTCCAACATATGCACATCAAATTGTGGATCAAAACGCTGGTGGACATAGCATCTGTTTCACAAGAACTAAAAGCCAACCAATCAAAGCAAGCTAACTCTGCTGCTTCAATTATTGGGATCGCCTGAGCAGCCAAAACACTGGCCTCATCATGTGAGCGTTAGCCCTACTCCTGTCCACCGAGACTGCAATCAGCAGCACACAACACAAATATAAACACATTAGCTTTAATTAGATTGCAGCCAGCACTTTGACTCCATCAAATCTAATACATGTTATGCTGGACGCAATCCAGCTGGTTGCTATGGTATTGTTGCTGTTGCAGAGGATGGGGGCTGGGCCAATGCATGCTGCTGTGGAAACAGATTTTTTTTGACTGGAGATTTAGATGGGAGAATGCAAGTCTGGTTATTATGAATGTGTGTGTGTAGCTCATACTCAAAAAAAATCTATAGTGTTTTTATGTTGGTTTGCTTATACGCCAGCATGTTATGTTTCCAGGTGGTTAAGAAAAAGGGAGTTTGTGCACTCAGTCTGTACAACCATGTGTTACATCTAACATAAGTTTTTTTAAAAGTTCACTTTGGAGGGAGAACGAATTGGGGCATAAGGCAGGTCTGTTCATGAAACCATCCAAGAGGATAATGTGGAGCATGTTTGCGCTGGCCACACAGATGACCCTGGGGCCTTGAGAAGGCTGGCGATCTGTTTGCGTCCTGATTGTTATTTTCTTGTCTGCTTACTGGCTGTTGGAATGCAAGATGCTGTACAGCTATGCAGTCTAACATTTCGAAGGAGTGCAGTCATACACATTGAAATGTATGCACAGTTGTATACACATGGCATTTGACTGGTGGACTTGTGGTGGTTTGTATACAGAATCGAATCTTTGATGCGAAACAGCTCAGGTCTGCAGTTCTTCAGATTGAAAAGCAGTGATTGCAAACAGAGTACACATAAGCACACATGCTAAAATTATAACCAAACACAAGTGTAGATGGATACATGACTTTCCAAACATTTATACACAAATATGCATGCACATTTGTACAGGGTGAATTATACCTATATGTGTAGACAATGATATACAGATTGCTTTTTTATACCATTAAAAATTTAAAACTTAGAGATAATTAGGAACATCACGAGGCATAGAAAACATCTTGATCATCCCAACTCTCTGTGAATGGTACTCATGGCCATTGATCAGTGGTTGTTCATCAATGGTCATGAGAATTTGCATAATCATGAAGAAACTGACCTCACAGCCCAATGTTCCTTCAGTGGGCTGGTTTCAGTCATTATGCAAATGTACTGTTTATAAGGTTGGGGAAACCTGTAGTCAGCTGAGACTGAAGAAGTCCCTTGGATGAGTGAGGAAATGTTTCTCCCACTAAAAACGCCACGTCCAGATGAACAGAATCAAACTTTGGAGAGGCATAGAAAACCATCAAATCTTCACCATTCAGATGCTAAGTAAAGGAAGTGTTTTGTGCTTTTGTTTAAGCAATGAATTAAATAATCGGTAATCATAATGGTTAGTTAGTTAGGATTTTCAAATGTGTCCATTGTGGTAAAAATGTGATGGGTATTGTCATTACACCAACACACCATGATCAGAAAGAACTCGTTGTTGGCATACTGCACTTCCTATAG
This sequence comes from Hemichromis elongatus, assembly GCA_015108515.1. Classification (NCBI taxonomy): domain Eukaryota; kingdom Metazoa; phylum Chordata; class Actinopteri; order Cichliformes; family Cichlidae; genus Hemichromis; species Hemichromis elongatus. Next base: position 10,202 of record VUQR01011696.1, read on the forward strand.
TCTACGATTCCCATTTTTAACTTTAGCACACGACACTGATTAGAGTCTGACAGCTCCAGAGATACCACCAGTGTCTCTTCAGCCCTCTCCGAAAAGTCCTTCAGACATTTCAGTCCTTTCTCTTTAAATGTATTAAGTCACCTGGGGGGCTGGCCTATCCACAGCCGTGCTTCTTATCCATTATGACCTCAAGGAAACCCTTCAGGTTCAACTGTCAGGTTTAAAGCTTCTACTGTCTGTATTTTAATGCCATCCCTATTTTCATATCTTCATTTTGCTTACATGGTGATTAATAAATCAGAACATCTAACATGTATTTTCCATGATAAAGGGAGCTTAAAAAAAAAAAAAAAGCAGGAAGACTTGAGGAGTTTTATTCCAACCTTAACATGTTAAATGAAGCTTCTTTCTTATGTTTCTTAAAAAATATCATTTTGCCTACTATAAATGTTATGTTTCACACAGTAGCTATTATATCTGAGCAGGAAGAAGATGCTATTGCTATTGTTGATACTATTTGCTAATAAAATACTAAACCCTTAGGTAGTTCTTTTTTAGTTCGTGGTCTTAAAAAAAAGTTAATGTCCTTACCTTAATTACGTTGAATAAACTAAATAGAGGAATTGGATAAATGAAAAAACCTATAAAGTTTCTGAAAGTTGTGGAAATCTGCTTCGTTCATAAAGGGTTGTTCAGTTTATTGCACCCTGTTAAAATCAACCAAGAATTTTTTTTATTATATTATTAGATTTATCATACAGCAGGCATGTCATTTTTTCAGCTTCAGATCATCAAACTGTAACCTAATCTGCGTATTTTCACAACAGCGGTTGTATTCCAGAAAACTATGAATTATTCCTGAATAAGTCTGTGCTATGGCCCCATAAAGTTGCTTGCTTTCGATTGGCCAGGAGTTCAATTGATACTTTAAAGCTAAATATTTCAAATACAGTTAAGTGCATCTAATGATGTTTAATGGGGTAGTTATATAACAAGGCTTATACAACCAGCTTGTCATACATTACACTGATTAATGCTTTTGGTCAGCCAAATTAAATAAACGGTTTTCCCACTTAGAGTGCTGGACGCACTTGGAGAAAATAAGGTGCCATGTTTATAAATTGCATTAGAGATGACATTAGGTGGTGGGGATGGATAGCAGTTATATAAATTGCATAACCCTTCTGGCAAAACCTGGCATCCAGAGTTATGTTTGTGGTTGGGTCTAGTCAGCAAAAGCATTTTGTTGAGGAGATGCAAAAACTGTGAAAATAAACAATCTGGTGTTCAAGTCAATGTGGATTATTTCCATTCATTTAAACCAGACCTTGATCTTTCCCCACACTTTGCAAAGGGTTTTACTTACAAAATGTAATCATTAGAGCCCAACAATATAATACATGACAGATTCCCTTTATAGTTAAGTTTATAGTTTCAATAGCACAAAGAAATTAATTTTAGATAAAGCTAAGTTCCTTGCAACCTCTCCACAGGATGCAATGTGCAACTTGGAGGTTATTAGTTTATCTGATTAGATTAGATCAATCTTAACAGATTGATTATCTGTTAAGACGAACAATATAAGCTGTTCAAAGGCTATTTACAATATGGTGCAAAATTCTTCAGGCACCATTTATGTCTTAACAGTTTGCTTCCAATGAGCCAAATGTTCTTGTAACTTTTCAAAATGTTCTCAAGTAATAGTTCTCCAGGCTTTTCTGAAGTTTTTCAGTCCAGTCCCTGTACCTGACACATAACACCATTTGAGAAACATAAAATAGTATTTTTGCACCTAGCCTGAAATCTAGCATATCCAGCGTGTAACAAGTCCAATAAAAAGTGAAGAACAAAGAAAGTGGCAGAAGGGTAGTCTAGAATTGAGCAAAGACGTGACACAGGACATGAAAGGTACATCGGACCCAATACTGAAGGAAGGGCCTCAGTGTAAGGGTTGCTGTCAAGAAGCCAGAGAAACGGGTAGAAAACATTTTTGTACAGAGGAGGTCAGTAGAGAGGTACAACAGTGAGTGCTACAGTCATTTGTAAAATCTGGTGGAGGCTCTATGAAATCATCAACTATAAATTATAATATAAACACTAATATAAACTGCCAACAGATTTTATACCCACCAAGGGTCAAGAACTTGGACACTAACATATACTCGATTCAGAATTTAGATGTGGTGTAGGTGTAATATTGATGTTGTTTATGTTGTTCTATATTCCTCGATTCAACTTTTGTAGAAACAATTTAGTAAAATCATAGGTTAAATCTTACTGTGTTGTCTGTCTTACTATGGTTCTTTATGTTACCACTGCTTCTTGGCTATGAAGGAAAATACTTGAGATGGGGTTTTTTCATTGTGGAGTGAACCCAAAGAGAAACCCTACAAATGACACAGCCGCAGCCTCAGCAGATCTCTGGCCAATGGACACAATGTGTGACGCGCAGGGCTTTTGCTGCTGTAATGTGCAAACATTACTGTTTGAGCTGCTCTGGCTTTAGCCTGCACTAGTCTCTCTGCCTCCGCAAACTTGGAGAGCAGCACCCAAAGCTGTGTGCAGTTACACGTCTCTAATCCTGTAATTACTGGCCCATCAGCGCCTAGTAAAACCATAATTGGAACCAGCTGTCTATTTGTTTTGTCTTTTCCTCTCCCAATATGCACCATGACCAATCTGACATTTGTAAATGCATCTCTGGACCTCCAGTAGAGCCTATGTTTTTACCAAGTGAGGACTAGTTTGGTCCAAATTGCATTTGCCTAGAACCACGAGCCAGCACAAAGAAGGTGCTGTTAAGGCATGCCATGAAGTATGGCAACCTTTTCTCAAATCTCCCACGATTCCACTTTGTCTAAGTATCGGCCAGGCAGGAGGTTTAGCTGTGCAGGAATCCAAACAATAGACCTATATAAATATATATAAAGGTTACTCAAACATAAACTGACAGGCAACCAGCAGATAAGGCAGAATGAGGCAGTTGTATTTATGTAAACATTTCCCAGAAGCAGCTGTCTTCTTGGAAAAAATAAACACATTGGTTCAAGAAATGTTTTCTGCTTTTATAATAGGTTATTTCAACCCTGTTGACCTACAGAAGAAAAAATAAAAATAACTCTAGCTCTGTAGACGCACACCACCAAGTTATATGCACATGCTTACTGTTGCTAGAATGCACTTTAATAATTTGAGCGTGCAAGTGAGGCAATAAGAACTTGGGCCTTTCCTCTAATCTGTCATTCATTTGATAACTGCTGCTGCATTGGCCCTTAGCTTTATTTGCTTGGCTAATATTTAAAGGTGCTCTGTGGTGTTTCTTTGTATTGTAAAAGGTACAAAAGTTAAGGTGCAAAGCACTGCAGAAGAAACACCTCCAACTCTGAAAATTGTAGAATGGAAAAAGCAGACTCTTTTATAAACCTCTGCTGCTGTTGTGTGTGTCACGCAGAAACAAAAAAACAACAACATTTCTATCTGCAAACATTAATCATCGGGTGAATAAAAACAAACTGATACAAGTTTATTTTCTCACAAATGGTTTGCCTTATACACAAGTTTAAAAAAAAAAAAGTCAAAGCACATACTTGATATTTTGGTGCTCATTCCCTGTGCATAGATAAGTGTTTACTACTCCAGAGAAGATGTTCCTCACAGCTATTCTAACCTTCATTTTCATTCTGTTTTCCTGCAGAAGGTCATTGTTTGCTTTCCCCCCTCTGTATACATTACATTTCACAGTCTATTGCTTCATTCTCATCTAATGACTCGCAGGCTCCACTGTCTGATTTGCCAAAAATGAAAGCAGTCATGACAGACTAAATGACTTCAATTCTACTCGGGAGTAGAACTACATACCCTCAATGAAAACCACGCACTTGATAAATAGCGAATAGAGAAGCAGACAGGGCTATCACAAAGTACAGTCATGATGCAATAAAACTGAACCACAACAACGAAGACATGATTAAAGTTGTTTATGCAATACAAAAAAAAAGGAAATGGTTATTTCATTTTAAATTGTGCTTTTAAAAAATTGCATTTCATCCGACTCTGCGTGATTATAAAAGCTGCCTGTGCAATGTTGTCTCTTACTAATGCTACTATTCTGTATTTGAGAATTTCATTTGGAACAAACATGAGGGATGAAAAGATTCTGCTTGGACATATTTGTGTTTATTCCTGATGTTATCATTCGAACTACTTTAATAGATGTAAGAGGACAACCCGCTATCTAAAATAAATGAACCAAACTGTATTTTGGAAACAGCATTTCAAAGAGTCAGGATGAATTTAGCCATTATTGACACCACTTGATGAGCTTCGTAACATTGATGTCTGGTAATTGTACCACTTATCTATCTTATCTCAAATTAGATAATAGCCTTTCCATATAGAGTTTGCAGATTTTGTTCATAGTGTTCCATAGAGTACCTTAAGCCAGCATCGCCTTTGGGCTTAAATTTAAAATGCTACAAATGCTGTAACAACACAGGATAATTTAATAGGTTTCTGACTGCCAGTCCCCAGGAGCCAACACAAGACAGGAGAAAAAAAAGAAGAAAAAAAAAAGCAGCTATTCTAATGTGCGTTGGCTCTCTCTTCCTTGACTCGTCTGCAACCAGCTCTGATAGGAATGATGGTTTTTATATGTATCTCTTTCTGAGTGGAGGCAGATGTTCCGCATTCTCCAGCAGTGCTCCGTTCCAGGGGGAAATCAGGGAAAACTACGCACTATAAAATTAAACCACTGACACTTCACCGGCCCTGAAACCAAACAGGGCCTGCAGCATCGGCAAGCTGGAGCGAATCCATCATTTCTCATTTTTAGAGGGTTCCATCTGCGCTTACTTTCATTAACACCAGCCATATCTGCAGCGAGCTGCTTTATAAAAGATAAACACTGCAATACTTATTTGTCAGGTCCCATTGTGTCCTGCATGAAAAATTTAGGAACACCACATATAAACAGGTACAAAGAGCTAACATTATCTGATTTTATTATGTGCAAAACATCAGTAATTATTTACATCATTGTGTGCCACAGTGAGATTGACTCTGTCCTAACAAAGAGACAGCCTGTTCAAAATATGTGTTTCAGTCTGAATAAGACATTTCTGGCTCAGGATGGTACAGATGGTAGGGCTGATTTCCTGGATGAGTCATTAGAGCTTTATTGTTAAGTCCATTTTCCAGAAATGATTTGTTGCTTTTTCAAAGTAGGAACTAAAAATCTACTAGTTAGCAAATGCACTTGAATACTGCACACACACTGGTGTGCAAATGTTTTTGACCGCAAATGTAAATTGGGGATGCTTTTAAAAATGATGGTATGACGTTTTTTTTTAAATCAGGATTGATTCAGTATAAAGCGGTAAACAAGGGACAAAAATCTCACACGTGCGCTTTTTCAAAGTAGCTGGCAGGTAGATTGTTCCAAGCATTTAACACCTGCTTTACAGAAAAGAAATAGAAGAAGTGATGCTGCCAAAAAGCTGACACGGTAAAACAGTTTCGCCGGACCCAAATTCGCGCCGAAGTTCGAGTTTATTGAATATTGGAGGGGGCTACAGTTACAAATTCGCTGATTTTAAGAGATTTTCTTTCTATAGAAATGACTGCAACCTCCCAAAAATAATGTGGTGTTAAATATGGTTCTCCAGACTGTGGAAATTGTGTTGTGGTTCTCATAAACATAGTAAAGGAGAGATGACCTGTTGATTGAGGCTCTTACAGATACTTGTGCCTCTTTATGTAATCTTAGTCTGATTTGATGATGTTGATAATAGATGATAGATCATGACCACATTATCTGAGAACTCCGTGTTCCTCTTGTGGCTAAAGATGACTGTCTAGTGCAAAATGACTCGCAGTAGGTTTTTGTTCTTTATCATGCTGCAGAAGAAATTGTATATTTGTTACCTTTGTTCTGTTTAGTAAAATGTTTATTCATAATAAATGATAATAAAAAAAATGAAAGTGAAAGCAAAATGTAATTTGAAAGAAAAGATAAACATTGGATGCTTAAAACAAAATCAAAGGATGCTGTAGCCTGTAGCTTGGCGCACTCTACAATATCTCTGTGTGGTCCATTTGAAGTCAAGAGTTCAGAGAAATTTCACCCGTTCAAGTCAGACTTTCAAATCAGAAAGTTGTAGCAGCCCCACAAACCCTGACTTTACAATACAGCAGGGCGCCAGCATGCACAAAGATAAGTAAAACTGCACTGCTACTTTTGTGCATTTGGGATTTGCTCCGCTGACCAGACTCTATGCATGAATGTGTTGCAGCAGTGTTTGAAAGTGCAAGAAAACAAGCACTGAGCTGCATTGCTAGTGATGCGTAAATGGCTCTGCCTCCTAAGGAGCAAAACAAATCCTGTTTTTCTTTGTTTTTCTGACTTCATGACAAAAACACGCTCAATTCCTGAGTGACATCACTCCCAGCTCCAACATCCCGCTTCTGCAGTATGGAGTATGTGCAGTATTCAGCACCTGACCAGTTTGATCTCCCTGAGCTTAATTGACGGCGTAAATAAAAAAATTAAATTAAAAAAAGTACATCAGATTTGGTATTTTATAGTTTTTCACTGTTATTTCTTGTATTTCCAATTGTATAAGATCCTCATACGGACCATTTTAATTATAGTAACTCTATTAATTTTTTCCCCTTTTTTTTTTGAGTGAATCCATTGTAACTATTTAGCCTTTAAAGTTGCCTCCACTAGTAGCCAATGACACCCAGTTGAACCTGGATAAGGGGATTAGGCCTCAAGCATTATGGAAATGGTAAAGATCAAAAGAGAACCAGCAATGGTCAGGCTGTTCATGCAGGTAGACTGGTGGAACAAAGCCTTTTTAATTACCCTTTTAATTGCCCCTTTAACAGCATGAATTAGCATTTTAATGATGGGTATGTAATTAGGGTGGAAAAGGCTAGGAGAGCTGCAGGCTGCTAATAATGCCTCTCAGCTCAGAGATCACAGCAACAGGAGACAAGAGCAGCTGCACCTGAGTGCCAACACACACTGCATCACACAGCGAACAATGAACAGATGCTACATACACACACAAACACATATTAGAGCTTTCAGCACACAGATAGATTCACACACAATCATATGGATGTATATAGACAAAAGTTTAGCAGTCACTGGGGTGAACAATTAATGGACATTCAGAAATGAAGAGAACTCGGTAACACAGTTTTCTCACACACAACTGCTTGCCAACTCTACAAACGCCTGATTAAATCATTAAACTGATCATTAAAATAATTACACATCATCAGTCACTACCCCAAACCTGACAGTTTCTTGTTTGTGTTACCCTGTAGTTCTATATTGGGAGCAATGATCATGTTATCTACAACATCCAAAAACAGATGCAAACAGACCACTTAAACACACACACTCATACGCTCACATTTCAAGCACGTAGCCTATCGGTGCACGTGTCTTACCGAGGATAGCTTTGAGGACCTTGGCAATTACACTATGAACTACAACCTCCCGAGCTCCCCCCCACTCTCACGTTGAGATGGTAACGATGGTAAAGGATGAGGGTAGCTTTGCTAAAGGCTTTCCAGCTAATTAAAAGACTAACGTTGCTTCCAAATGACCATTAGGATGCATTTGGCTTGTATGCAAAAAAGGCAGAGATGTACATCTCATCGTAACATCGAAATGCAAGCTGAAAGCAGGCACCATCAAACTTGCCTGCGTGTGTGTATGTGTGTGTGTGGATTATTTGTTTCAACAGAAACCTTTACCTGTGTTTACACGCAGTGCAAATTGTTCAGCAATCTAATTTATTTACATATGAACAATAACTTAAATCTGCCTGTAGGAGACACAATGCAGGCAGTAATTATGTGACATAATGACGATGTTTGAAAAACAACAGCAGCCACATATCTGATTATACTGTAGTAAGAATATCTGCAGTGCAATAATGAAGGTAGCTACCTAGAAGCTCATTGTCAATTCAAAGTATTCTTTTTCTTTTCCACATAATGAAATATAAATGTGCTCCCTCTCATTGACCCTAGATTTGTATTTTATGAGAATCTTTGCTGCTAGTATTTACATTTCGACACTAATATCATGTTTGTTTGCTTGCAGCTTTTTATTACCGGTATGTGAAACGTGTAATCAGCCGCAGTCTGAAACCTGCCATTCTTTTCACTTGTCATATTTAATTGCGGCCTCTTTTTACAAGCAAGCAAGTTTTATTTAGCGCTGCAATAAGATGATTTAACCGGGACTTTGGTCAATCGTGACCCTCTTTGTGTAGTTTTGTTTCTGAGGGAGAGAGGAGGAGTTCTCATTGCGCTCTGGACGTTTGTCCTAATTATTTTTTTCCCACAGATGAGGTTGCATTCCTCGTGACCCAATCATGGAGAGGGGGATAGCTTGTTATTAACAATCTGAAGACAAACAAACATGCTGACTAAATGGCATCCATTCAAAATAACCTTCTTTCTTTTTTCTTTTCGGCTGTTCTCGCAATGATCAAATTCAAACAAACAAATGTAGGAACACAGCGAGGAAAACAAATAAGAGAATAATCTTAATATTTTTACTATGAGAGTTCCAGCTTTGGAACAATGGAACAGATTTTTCTCTTTTCCCTTGAGGCATGCAGGACTGTGGCATGATGACACAGCGGGCAATAATGCCATTAGCAGACTATTACTGTTATTTGATGTGCATAAAGCAGCCCTTCTACAGATGGTTTAGTAATGTTCAGGGGTATTAGGCCTGTTGTCATGGTGAACACAAAGGCTCCAGCAAACTGTCGGGGAAAATTATTGAGATAATAAGCCTTTCTTGTCCTAATGGATTTGTTTCCAGTGATGTTAAATGGTGAACACACATAAGTGTGACAAGCCAAAAGCACAAGCCAAACAGACAAATACAAACATCCAGTTGTATTTGCTTTTTTTTTTTTTTTTTTCCTTTTGTTTTATGTTTTTATTTATTTATTTTTTTTTTTTTAATTTTTCCCCTTTT
>VUQR01011697.1:0-15342 GCA_015108515.1 Hemichromis elongatus
CCTTTAAGGTGTTGCGGATACATACAACAAAAAAAACCCAGTACTGGTAAAAAAAAAAAGGAAGAAAAAAAAAAAAAAAAAAAAAAAAAAAAAAAAAAAAAACAAAAATAAAAAAAAAAAAAAAAAAAAATAAAAAAAAAAACATTTCTAAAAAAAAAAAAATAAAAAAAAAAAAAAAGCTTTTTGAATCATTCAGGCCACAACTGGTGACTGCACTTGTTCTGCCTTGAGTTTAGTGCTGGGCCTTGTAAATTGTTGTTAATGTGACATGCACTTTGACCCAGAACAGGAGGTCAGCCATGTTAGATGGGGCAAGCAGGATCATATGTGTTGATGGGTTCTTTTAGTTATCCGCTGCAATCCTCTTTCTTATTTATGCCTTCAAAATCATTGTCTGTGAGTATGTGTTGACTTAAGAGTATAGAGCCATATTTTAGTAAAATTTTGGTAGTTTTGTGTTCTAAAGCCTAAGTTGTGTATAAGTATAGTGCTAAGCTAATCTCATGTCATGTGTACATAGGATGATCTATTACATGAATATGTCTTGTCTTTTGTTGCTAGCATTAACTTGCTGTAAAGTAGATAAGGGAATTTGCAATATATCATTGTGTTAATCACCTTACTACTGTATTTTTTTGTTTTTAGGTTTTAGTTTCACTCTGATTCAATGGTGTATGGCAGTGCAACGTTAAATAAAGCACCTGGAGCTTGGACGCTATATCCTCCCTTAGTTATGCTCCAATAGACGGAGGTTGTCAGGGGATTTCCATGATGCATTGAGTTTTTCCTTTCTAGTCACCTTTCTCACTCACTATGTGGTAATAGACTTCTAGGCATTTCATCATACCTATAATTAATCTCTGTCCCTCAGCATGTCTTTATCCTGTTCTTTTCTTCTCTTACCCCAACCGGTCGCAGATGGCCGCCACTCCCTGAGCCTGGTTCTGCCGGAGGTTTCTTCCTGTTAAAAGGGAGTTTTTCCTTCCCACTGTTGCCAAAGTGCTTGCTCATAGGGGTTCATATGATTGTTGGATTTTCTCTGTATGTACTATTGTACAATATAAAGTGCAACTGTTGTTCTGATTTGGCGCTATATAAATAAAATTGAATTGAATTGAATAGAATAGTAGATGTCAATAAGTTCAAATTCTGACTTCTGGGGTCTGGCATCATCTTTGCTGCTGAAATTTCACGTGTGAAAATATAAGACTATTTGAGGCCTACAGAAAGAAAATGGATAGCGGATACCTCTGAGTTTGGCAAGCCATTTAAATGGCTCTCCAAATGATATGAAATAAATTAGTCCAATGTGAGGAAAATCGTTTACAAATGGCACTGATTTCAAACAGCTTGTCCAAGACTGGCTGTCCCAGTAAACTCAGGCCAAGAGCAGACTGATGCAAAAAAAAAAAAAAAAATCTATCTGCAGGTAGGATCTATGGGTAATCCTTGCAGCTTTTCAAAATGCATATGTCTAGAGCTGGAAAGAGAATTTTACCTGCAAGGAGCTCTGCTGGGATAAACTCTGAAAATGAAAATTGGAGTAAGGTTATGGTTTCCCATTAAACAGCAGAGGCAACGATCTTGTTGGAATAATGTTCTCTGAAGAAATAAATCAGAAATATGTGTTTTATTTATTCAGACAAAATTTTTGATGCACCTGTCCCAAATTACAGATCATGGTTCATTTTGATGGTAAGAAATGTCAGTGTAAATCTCAGGCTTTTATCTTTAACAGTGGTTAAACATTGCATAGGAGTATAATGTGTGGAAACAGGGTGCCTAAAAATGGGGGGACCGATTGATTTCAACAAAATATATTCTGAAATGTATTTGTTATAAGAAGCTAAAATTTCACAGCAATCATTGTAAATTTTCAAACAGATTTCAGCAGAAAATATTCTACAAATTCACTGATAAGAGATGGAATGACCCAGGTCATGGAAAAATGAAAAACATGCACACATTTAACAAAACTATTTTCTGAGTTGTAATCAGCAACTTATTTCTGGATAAGAAAATCTAGAGATATTTCTTTTTATTTTGCACAGCTTGTCATATTTGTGCAATCCAACATAAAAGTTGAAAAGAAAAAATGTTATCTTTATTTCTGTGACCAAGTATTTCATGTTCAAAATTATTCCTAGTTTGTATTGCAATATTGTAATATGCAACTACATATCATTTAGAATTCAGTTGTTCTCTTTTGAGATGTGGTATATATTTCCTAGTGTATTCGAGCACGCACTAGACAATATATTTTCTAGTGTTTCTCAAATATTAGACTTTGCAGGAGTGGCGGATATTTTTTTCACATTTTAACTTGTCAATATCATCTCCTAATGTATCTCTTCCAAATTACACATACTGATTCAGTATGATGGTACAAAAGACCCATGAAAACTTCAGGATTTTATCTTTAGTAGATTTTGAAATATTCATGTTGAAACACTGCCACAGAACTGAAAGTGTCTTGAGGAACCATTAATAAAAGGATATATTTCGAAAAGTATTTGCTGTATGAAGCTAAAACCCCACAGCAGTTGTTATTTATGTTTAAACTTTAGACCATAAAGTATCTGATGCAAATCAGAGAAGATCAAGCAGAAGACCAGAGTTTATTTGAGTTGGAATGACATGGTAAATTTTTCAACTTTTTGTATCTTATTGAGGTCACATCATCTCTTCAAAGGTTTAAATAAAAGTGGACATTTTGGAAGGAAAAAGATCTGGAACAAACAAGAACATCCACCCGAGGAAAAAATGAAACCTCAAAGTGTATTTTTGTTCACAACTCCATCATGTCTATCATGTCGTCTCCACTTTTGATTGGTGACACTTTGATGACACTGGTTAACGTAAACAGAGGGATAAAGTAACAAAAGGGCTTCAAGACCCTAGTATTGAAAAAAACGGCTGCTGTAACAGTGAATTTCGTGTCCTGCCAACAAGACATGCAGCTAAATCAATATGCTGTGAAGGTTAGACTTACAGTACTTAAAACCTCTATTGATCAGTAGGCCTTTAGGCTTCCATAATTCACAGTGACCCCGTCCATCTGCTGGCATGCCTTAAGGTGTCTGCAGCGAGGAAGCTTTAGACAACAATGAAAACATGCTTGAAATTTGGTTACTAAGAAAACAAAGCGTGAATCCAGTTTTTTTAAAAATTTCCTTTAATTGTAATTAACTAATGAATTTTATATAATTGCTCTTTTCTGATAGGAACCGTGAGGAGGAATGGGGCTGAATGGGCTGGATAGACTTCATTCTGAATCAGTGTCGATTGGGAAGGACTTTGTGGTGCACAGTGAACGATGATCGGACAACAGCTTGCTGATATCATCCCGTGTTATTCTGTAGCCTGTGTGTGTGTGTGTGTGTGTACTATGCTGTCTACAAACTGGGCAGCTCTCATTGTGCTGCGCTGGTAAGGCTGCAGCCACTGTGGGGTTTGTTTTGTTTATGCACCTCTGTGTTTTCTGGCTCGTTTATGCTTTATTTTGCTCTTAATTTTAGTCCCTTGCATTACATTGGTTATTTGCACCTGCTGTGGTGCCTTTTTTTATTCATCAGTTTTGTTTGTGTGTTGCATTCCTTTCCTGTGGCAAATGCTCGTAGCGCCAATGCCCTTGAAGATGTCCACATTTGAAATGTCCAATCAGATCTTTGCAGGGGTGTCGAGAGAAAAGGAGTTGAAGGAATTGATTGTCGGTTTTGCCTTAAATGCTGCAGCTCTCACCTGGGATGAGGGTATTTCTGTTAGCTGACATGTGGCTATATGATATTGTAACCTTTTACAGGATGTTTGAACAGAATCGTCACTTTTCTTTGTTTTCACTCCTCATTCTCTGGATGTTCTCCTTGTGTCCTGACTTCAGCTGACTCTGTCTTCCTTCCTGTGTCTGATCAGTTCTGTCTTCCACTCTGTTGATGTCAAACTGTCTTTTTGTGGATGCTTGTTTTCTATTTTACTCATTTAGACTTTGGATTTTCTTTATTCAGCTTTTGTTGCTTATTTGGCCTGCTTCAGCATTTTTCAATTTGGCTCCTCTGTCCCCTTCGACTACCACTAATATCCAAACACCAGCAATGTATTTCAGTGCGAGAAGTGTCACTAGCTAAAGAAAAGAAAATTAAAAACAAGTCAGAGCAGCGGGCCATCAGATTTTACAATTCCCTTACAAATAAATCCTGAATATATGTCAAACACATGACTGATCATCAGCATCAGAATTCCTAACAAAGGTGAGATCTGCAACTTCTTATTTCAGCTTTCTTGAACTGCATGGATGCACTTGGTCTTCTGCCAGTCACATCCTGCTAGAAAGCCTCACTATGAAGAGTGTTTCTGAATAACTGAATAACACCTTGTTGGCTTTGCAACTGATGGCACAGTTTCAATGAAGGGGGTGCTAATACAGAGAAGCAGGCGTGGAGATTTGAAGAATGTGGGTAAAAGAGGTGCAACATACTGCCAATAATGCTAACACATCTTCTTTATCTGGCGTTCAGTTGGTACTGAGGGGCCGAAAGTGTGCCCAGAAAATATCGACCATACCATTTAAACCTCACTACCAGCCTGAACTATTGATACCAGGCATGATGGACTTTCCTTTAATATTATTTATACCAAATTCTGACCCTGCTGATCAGACCAGCGAACGTATTTCCAGTCTTCTGTTCTATAATTTTGGTGAGCCTGTGTGAACTGTGGTTTCCTGTTCTTAGATGACAGCAGTGGTAGCCAATTTGCTTCAAGGTTTCACATGTTGTGCGTTCTGCATACATTGGTCATTTCTTGAGTTACCGTTGCCTTCATATTAGCTTAAAGCAATCTGGCCATTCTGCTCTGACCTCTGACATCAGCAAGGTTTTTTGCACCCAGGGAATCAAAGAATTGCTGCTCACTGGATGCTTTCCCTTTTTCTAGACCATTCTCTGTAAACTCTACAGATGCTTGTGTGAGAAAATCCCTACGGATCAGTATTTTCTGAAATACTCAGACCAGCCCATCTGGCAGCAACAGCCACACCATGTTCAAAGTCACTTACCATCTTTATCACCTTTATTCTCCATTCTAATGCTTGGCTCAACCTTCAGCTGGTCACCTTTACCATGTCAACAAGTCTAAATGCATTACGTTGAAGCCATGTGACTGGCTGATTAGATATATAACATATAATGTAAAAGATGTAACTAATGAGGTGGCTGGTGAGCGTATTTTAGAGATCAATTTAAGGGTGTGTTAACGCTATAAATATGGGAAACTACTTTGGTGAATGCTGTAATTTTTCAGGTAATGTGTAATCTTGAAATGCATCAAAATCATACCTCATGCTTACAAAGCAATCTTTTTTAGCCAATCTATAATCTGAAAGTAGTCCCCCAAATTGTGTATGTGTTTTAAAATTTTACATACTAATAAATACTGGACAAGCCCATATTACATTTCTCGAGTGCCTTACTCCCACTCTTAATCTCCAGTCTTCAGCAGTGATTTGTCTCTCTCTTTGTCTACCTTTGACACAACATACAAATCCTTAAATGCCAGCAAGGTAGAAATCATATCAGCTTTTCTAGCGAGGCTGACATTTAAAAAAGGAAGACATCTGGGCACACAGGCAACAAGACATCAGGATTGCAGACATTGTGCAGCCACAGGTGCAGTTACATGTGAGTGGACATTTTCTACTGTTTCTGTTTCTGCCTCTCTGTATCAATACCACTTTCCAGGAAGTTCTGGGTACATGCAAGCTATTAATTAACAACACATTAGAACATTTGAAGCAGTCAGTAACTTCAGGAGATCTGTAGTCCAGGCTTCACTTTATATTTGATTTACGTTTGAGCTCTGTTACCAGATCTGGCGTAGTTTATCAGATTACATGTTAGGCAAACAATTTAGTCATTATCTGCCGTCTCGGGACTACATTACGTCCCATTTCATTGTACTTCATTATGTTATACAGTCCAACAGTTCGTACAAAGCTCACATAGAAAGCATTCTACTTACCTGCCCTCATATTTTTAATATGATTGTGTAAACATTCATGTCTAAGGAGCTTGGAAAGAAAAGCGTCCGGACTTCAAGTTTCCTTGAAGACGTTTCACCTCTTACTCGAGAAGCTGCTTCAGTTCAAAGAGCAATTGGTGGAGAGTCCCAGATTTTAAGCCCTGTGGGAGTGTCCCCAAGAGGGCCATGGACCCCCTATTGATCCTCTACCTAATCTTACAAGCCAAGCGTGAAAACAGGTGTGGGTCTCAATCAGCCAAGGTTTTGGGTGAGCTTGATGTGAAATCTAGCCCCACCCTATCATGTGATTTTCTGAGGTCAAATAGCCCAGGATGTGAGTGGGCGTTAAGGCGTCTGGGAAGGGATCTCAAAACTGGATTATAGATCCTTATAGATCACATCCTGGGCCTTTTCACAATGGGTTCACCCGAAACCTTGGCTGATTGTGACCCACACCCTCGGACTACCATGAGCTTGATTACTGAGAACCTTCACAGACATTCAACAAACAACAGTTTCGCTCTTTTTTGGTGTTTTTATTTTAGTAATAAAATAATTTTACTATGCATATCTGAAACAGATGTTTCTTGGAAATAAGACACTGAGTCTGCGATCAGCTGTACGCTTAAATAAATCAATGAAAATGACTTTGGATGTGAGCATTAAGATGCAGATTTTCACCTCTGTAAGTCTGGTCAGTTTTTCTGACTAATCCCACTGACATGTTACAAATCAGTGTTTAAATAAGAAAAATGTTCCACATTTTTCATAAAGCTGGAACAAATTTGGAACCACTTTCCTTGCAGTGCTACTATTATATAACAATTATCACTGTTATCAAGCTGGTAACGTGTTGTCCAATTACCTGGACCCACACTTCGTTGAGTATAAATTTGTACACTCCACAGTAGCAATTACCCTGCGTCACCAGCACCTCATGCTGAGCACACACCAGTCAATAACCAGAACAAAGGTTTGATTTGACATGTAGCGATAGGGCTGTATAAGAGGACTTGTGTGTTTTTGTTTGATAGTCCAGTATGTGCCTAGCGCTGCCTGACAGGGTCTGTTTAATTCAACTCCTACTACCATCACGGTCAACAGCACCAGGACGCCGTCTTTCAGCACCATTACACACACTAATGGAACTGCATGTAATATATCCTCCCTACGCAAACCTTTCTCCCTCCTCCACATGCCATCTCCAACACCGAATTATCACTCTGGCTTCTCTCTCCTCCCTCTCTTTCACCTGCCTCACTGAGTCTGCCACCCTCCCTCCACCCGTCCCCTGGTCAATCTTTATCTCTTTGTTGGAGAAAAACGCCCACCTACTGTAGTTCCTCTTGAGTGCTGAGTGGGAGAGAGTACAGACTCCAAACCAACTTGTTTTCATTCTTTCTGAAGTCTTTACCCGGCGCGTATCATTTCCAACTTGCACAGGAGACATTAGAGGGCTGACAAAGTGCCTGCAGGTAAAACTATAAGTGCGTGTTAGGAAGTTTGTCTTTACTGCACTTTGCCTCCTTTTTGGCTTGTCAGCCTATACGCGTTTCTCTGTTTGTCTCATTGTCAGGTGTTTCTTTTAATCATTACATTCATTAGGTCCCTTTAAATAAATAAAAACATTTTATTTCTGTTCATATTTATGACATTTAAAGAATACTAATATTGTCCTTCAGAGGACTGTCTTGATTTGTACTTTTTTCAGTTATAAAAATTGATACATTAATACAGGTCAAGTGTGCTCCCAAGCTTGTTTCCTGCCATTTTCAGTCCATCAGTCCTGCTTTATTATTTTCATGTGTTTGTCAGCGGTGACTCCATTATTTCAGTGTGAAAGTTTACCCCCAGAGCCTGGCTGATATTTCTGGCTGATAAATGAACATTAAACATGATACGGGAGGAACACTCTTCAACCACGTTATTCCTGCTGTTGCCTAATATGACAACCTATGTGTTTGGAACACAACAAACACCGCAACCAGATGATCTGAGAATTCAGGTAGAACACAAAAAAATAATAAATAACTGTTTTGTTTTTCTGAAAGAAAAAAAACACACCTATACATTGGAATATTTAATTTTTAAATGGGCGAAGATCTTAAAATCCAGTTTCTCTTTTGGTTGTAATTTAAAACTATTGGCAGGAGAGCGTATTTCATTTGTTTGGAAAGACCAAAAAAATTTTAAGATTTTCATTCTTTTTGTTTCGGTGCGCAGTAATTGCTCTTAGAGTGCTAAACATCATTCAACGGGTGCACACAATTTTGAGAAAGTGTTCTGCTTCTGCAGAAGCAAATTCCAGATCTGAATCCATCAAAAACAGCCAAGCCTAGCAGGAGAGAAAGTAACTGCAGATACACAATGTAATGAGACGCTTCGATAAATCTGAATAACTATAGTTAGCATTATGTAAGATCAAACTACAAATTTTTATCCACTAAACAGTTAGCAGAAATGCTAATTAGCCAATTATTAGCGTTAGTTGATGATCCAGTGCACTTGCTTTGCTTGCGCGTATAAATTTGCCAGTGGTTGAGGATCGTTTGACCAAGAGAAATATGGATTTCTTAACAGCCAGTGCAGAGCCCTTTATAATATTTGGGTTCCTTGTGTATGCTTGCTATCGCATCTTTGTTGGCTTTGACGGTAAATAAAAGTGGCAGCGAGCATTACGCCCTAGCATGAGTTTGTGCTCGTGGGGTGTTTGCTTTGACATTGTTGACGGCCACTGTTTTATCATTATTTGATTTTCCAGTGAGTGTGTAGCCTATGTGTATGTGTTTTAAAAGATTATTTGCCTTATTTTGAAAGAACAATATCAACATACAATGATTGTAGAGCTCATAAAAACATAGAGCTTTTTAAAGCTGGAGTCCACAGCGCTAACACCAACTAACACATGTTATGTGTTGCCCACAGCAAACCCTGTAGGAAGCTTGTTCCCACAGCTATGGGCCCAGCGGGATGCTCCTGGTCGTCTCTGTCAACTGATCAGTGCCATTGTTGTGTTAAAGGAAAATTATTGTTTTCTCAAAGTAACACAGTGCTGATGATCAACAAAGTAATCGGCGAGATTTAAAAATAGCTCCACTGGGGCATCGACTGGGGATTTGTCAGATCATCAAAGATATAATAAACAGCCCTGCTAGACTTTAATAAAAGAAAAATGAAAATGAACACATGGCGCTACGAACAGTGCCCGAAGATGGACCAGGAACTTGGATAGTAAGTATCCTATTTCACCTGCTCATCTTGTTTTCTAGTCCAAATAATCCAGTTTATTCACAACTAACCTGATCACATGTCACATCTTATGTTTTCTTCTGTTTTTGTTTCAGTCACTGTATTTCAAGATTTTAGCAGATACCTTGTTGGTCACTGAAGCACCACTAGAGTCCAATAAACTGCACTGTCACCTCTCGCAAATCCCACACTGGAGACTGGTCTTGAACTGTACAGGAGAAATTGTGCTTTTTGAGCAGTTCAAGCCAGGAGCAACCTGCCATAGAAGACAAAGCCTGGATTTATCCGTCACGGACCAGCTGGTGAGATCAAAGTTAATCACCTCAAAGCTGCGGTGGTGCAGAGTGTAGGTCCTACTGACGCCATGTTAGCAGGTTAACAAGACACAAGTCTGACACAGTCTTTAACCATCGCAGACACACTTTTGGCTTTTTAAGCATGTATGATTTCAGTCTGCAGCTGTCAAGTAGCACAGGTTCTTATTGTTAGGATGACCTGCAATCAGCGCTCTTGAAAATACTATTTGTATTACATAGAATCTTGTACTTTCAAATTAAAACTACAGTTTGCTCAAACTGCTTTATATTTTAACAACAATATAGAGATAATAACTCATAATACCTGATCCATTCCTAGCTAGAATACTGTAGAGAAGGTGTCTGTCTCCTGAATTCATAAGAGGGGCATGGAAGCTGAAGGCTTTGCCTCCCATTCTACTTTTACATACTATAGGAACCCCAGTGAGCCCGCAGTCCGAGAGCGAAGGGCTTTAATGGGGTGATATTCAACATATTGCACAAATGGAGGAAAGCAGTCTGATGTATTTATTGGATATGCACATTAAAGCACATATCCTGGTCAAAAACAACTCCACAAATCCTCACTGTCACTGGAGGCCAACATAGTAGCATCCAGACTAAGTATCTGTTTAGACACCATGTTTCTAGGTTTTTGTGCCAAATACAGATATTTAGATGTCCATCCAGGTCTTTACATCTTTAAGACATTCTTGCAGTTTAACTAATTGGTTTGTTTTATCTGGTTGGTATCATGTGCATCTATTTGGAATCACCAAAATGTACAAAATGGGCCAAATATTTAATTCAGTATGACCCAAAACAAGTCCATAGGCCCATGAACCTGTCAGAAAAGTATTCACAGACATCAGAGCAGATGGACATTTTCTATACTATTCGTTTGGGATCTGTAAGCGACTGGAAGTCCTTTTGCTACCACAGGTACGACTCCTGGGGGCCATTAACAAGAATTCAGGTTTAAAACTCATCTGTATTGGCTTCAACCAGGAAGCCCAGAAGCTAGTAAAGCCAGTAGATTTGCTGTATAGAAAAATGAGAAAACTGTGGTTGGAAGGAGTTTTGTACATGTTATCATATTTTTTTTACTGACATACACACAAGCTTCTTCCTGTACAGAAAACAAAGTCCATATTTCTTGTGTCTCCTGTCTGATGATGCTTCTCCTCCTCAAGTTCATCCTGGGTACATTATTATTTCAGAAACATTTCAGGCAGCAGTTATGGTGAACCGCTCCATCTGGCCCAGTGGAGTCGCATGAAATGCTATCAGCCTTCCCATTTGTTTTCCCAAAACAACAGAATCCCTTATGACGCAAATCTGAATAAAAAAAATTGTACATTGTCTCAGCCTCTGGGGCACA
This sequence comes from Hemichromis elongatus, assembly GCA_015108515.1. Lineage (NCBI taxonomy): Eukaryota > Metazoa > Chordata > Actinopteri > Cichliformes > Cichlidae > Hemichromis > Hemichromis elongatus. Next base: position 10,942 of record VUQR01011697.1, read on the forward strand.
CTGGGTGATATAACAAAACCCCTTTTAGCAAAGTTGTTATGCACCACAGCTGATTCAATAAAAACAGGAAAACGGTGATTGTCGTACCATACGGCAAAGCAGCAAATAGAGCAGTTTTTAATGACTCGATGCATTGTATCTGTGTGTATATGTGTACATGCACACGGCACATGTGTGGGAGTCAGAGTTTATCTGCACCCCAGGGACAAGGGGCTATAATGGAGTATTGATGTCGCAGAGGGGTGGGTGAGAAGAGGGCGATAATTAGATTTTGTTCTCACTCTCCCTGCACTGCTCAGACACAGTGTTTGTAATGAGAGCGCCACTCTCGCCAATAATTACCTCTGTATATTTTTTTAAAAAGCATTCTCAGCTCAGCACAGTGGACACCTGACCTCAAATAAACCCAACATTGGGTGGTCGCATAATTAGGTGTCATTAGGTGATCAAACGTGTCACAGCGTGCAGACTGTAAGCGATTGCTTAATAAACCCCAATGTCCGTGATATTTGTAGTTACCAGTCGAAGAGAAGAGCCGACAGCTAATCAGGCTTGGAGTTTTTTTTTTTTTTCTTCCTGAAAGCACCTTCAGACGTTGAGTGTTAGGTCAGGTACTGTGCCTTCCTTCCTGCTTCACTTACTGGGTGCTAATGAAATACTCCCTATTGGGTGGGAAGTCAAGAGGCCAGACAGTATGGCTGACACATGATCCGTGGAAGAAAACACACCTACAGCCTCGTCATGCTTCATACCAGAATGAATGCAGAATGCACATTAGACAAGAAAAATGAGACGTGTAGATTCATACATCAAATATAAAATGAGCCTTTTAAAGTCGACCCGGTATCCTTGGAAACTCAAATTATACCCATAATTCTAGGGTAACATCCGTTGGAAATATTTCTAACAGCAGTTTAATGCAAAAATATGAGATATATGCCGTCTTGCTTTGTTCATTACATTGTACAGCAAATGAATGAATAAACTTTCAATCGCTTCTTAGTTTGCAAGAGTTTCCAAATATCCCAAATTTTGTCATATTTCTTCAAATAAATGGGAAATACTTGCTGATTTTTAGTATGAAGAAAATGATCCAATGCCCCCTGGCTTATATTTATCAGACTTCTAAGGTTTATATTTAAAGATATGGAGTTTCTCTAAACAAAGTTACTGTTTTACATTCAGGGTTGCTTACCAAAGTGCGCTGTGTGGACCCCAGGGCCCAACAAAAGCACTGAATGAATCTCATTCCTTAAAAACATTTGCAAAGTCAAGTTTTCTTGAATGTTCTGGGTTCAGATGTGCTTGCTAGCAGTCTGCCCTGCCTTTTGCTCTTGGATTGCTTCAAAATTACTATTACTGTCTACTCACAGATGCAACTGGGAAAAGCAAGTTTTGGGGAAAGATTTAGAAGTGAAATCTGTAATTACATCTTTCGAAGCTTATGAAAACATAGACTGTATTAAAAAGATGGATGTATACCCACTGAGGGAACCAATTGGTTTCCTTACTATTATTTAAAAAAAAAAAAAAACAACTAGGAGGGGTGCATCAATTTCCAGCTCTGGCTTGTCAATCAACCAAAAACCTGTTTTAATTCATTTGAAAACCTGATACCTAGCCTTGTCCACAGTAGCTGGAAAACTCAGAAAACTTTTTTATTTGTTGTTATCTTTGTCCACTTGACTTTATATCTGATTTATTGCTTAGCTCAAATAAAATAATTGTTGTGGGTGATTTTAACATCTTTGCTGACAGCCTTCACATAATCCAAAATGCTGGAGCCAGCTGGGATTAGAAGGAGAGAGCATATTTCTCCTGTATTGGCTTCCACTCATTGGTTCTCCGTTAAATCCAGAACTGAACTGAAAAGCCTGCTCCTCACATACAAGATCTTGAATATTCAGGCCCCATTTTATCATACTGACCTTAAAAGTACTTTATCAACCATTAGAGCACTTCGCTCTCGGACTGCGGGCTTACTCGGAGCAGAGCCTTCGGTTTTCAGGCCTCCTTTCAATGGATTCAGGAGAAAGACACGCTATCTACTTTTAAGATTAGGCTGAAAACTTTCTTTGATAAAGCATAAAGTTAGGTTTAGGTCAGGTAGCCCTGAATCCTCCCTTAGTTACGTTACAACAGGGCTATGCTGCTGGGAGAACCACATGATACATTGAGTGTTTCTTCTTCAGTTACTATGTGTTTATACACCTTTCTGCACTTAATTATTTGTTATAATTCATCTCATGCTCTCTTTCACAGCATGTGTTTTTCCTGTCTTTACCCACTCCCCCTTAACTGGTCACAGCAGATGGCCACCCTTCACTGCTTCTGCTTCTTGATAAAAGGGAGTTTTTCCTTCCCGTTGTTGCCCAAGTGCTTGCTCATAGTGGAGTCATATGATTGTTGGGTTTTCTCTGTTTTCTTTGTATTATTGTAGGGTCTTTACCCTAACAATACAGAGTGCCTTGAGGCAACTGTTTTTGTGATTTGGAGCTATATAAATAACATTAAACTGAATTATGGAATAGACTTCTATTCGTTTGGATGTTTTGCAGCCAGAGCAAGCAGCCTTCCTGAAATTTAGAAGAACACAGGTTTAAGGCAACTGTTTCATATTAGTAACACTCGAAATCCAAGAAACTTTTAATTTCCTGACAGAACTAAAAGTTTGTCTTGGCACAGATTTGAATAAAGTCGCGCTTTAAAGTTTGGGCATGTTTTTTGGTGTGTGTTGAGCACAACAAGCTGGAAAACTAGCGTTGCACATTAGTAGGGTTCCCAATCCAAACATTATGGTGCTAGGGTCAATTTTACAGGCACTTGCTCGCACAGTTGCCAAAGGTCAGTCAGTTTTACAATACAACTAGAGATCCTAATAAGCTGCTTACAAGAACAACCTACTAGGTCGTGTTTTGTGGAAAGACAGTCTCCTGAGTGTGCGCGCACACACACATACACACCTACACACACACACACCACAAACCACCAAGTTGGCCTTTTTCTCCATTACCCTCCTTGGAGACCCCATTCACACAACTTTCAAATGATTTTGATCTCGACAAGGATGCAGTGAACCAGCAAAACCACTCTTTCACATTTCAGCCCCGTGGCACCTACACACACAGACACACACACCCTTACACAACCTCATCCTATTCATTCTGCATTAGATGACTTTTGGAGATCAGCACCATTTTCTCTCTCTCCACACCTGGTCAGCTTTCAGCATTAGTTCAACCAAGGGTCACACTGTAGCATATTAATGGTGTTTTACAGACATGGAGTATGTCTTGGAAAACAAGTCAGTGCACACGTGGCTTCAGGTTGTATATTGTCAGGCTGGGTGATAGTGGGAGCAAGCAAGGGCCGTTTCCTTCAAGAGAAAATATATATATACAGAGATATTCCCAGAAAAACATGAGAAAATACTGGGTGTACTGCACGTAATATGTGAAGTTTTCTAAATTGATTTATCAATTTTCTTCATTATCCTGGTTTCCTGCCATTAGACAGAAGGAAAGAAAACAGGAGTTGAAACATTAAGAGTGTCATTTCTGCTTGGCGTCTTGGTGGACTGACGGCGGTGGGAGAGTAATAAAGCACCTTTACACTTCATTGCCTCATAAATCCTAATACATTTCATAAATGAACTGCCGCACCCGCCGCTCTCTTACTTAGTTCCCCGTGTTCATTTGGCTGCGTGACTGCAGACAGATTCATTTACCAATGCCCCCGGGCCAGTACCGCACTGCCACTGGGACCCATTTCAAATGCGCTTGAGTCACCATTACAGGATTACAAGCTTGCGTTCCTGCATGTTTCCATCACCTCAAATCAAATGTTGCTTTAGCCGCCTCGCGCAGGTTCAGAGGCAGTGCATGTATGTGTGATTATGTTTGTATACGTGAGCGTGCACGTGTGCTAGTTTGTTATGAGTGGGCGGAAAGATGGCATGCCTCGGGGACCGGTTTTGCCACCCTGTTTGATCACTGCAAACATGAGTTCCGCCTCTTTTTGTACCGTGAACTCAAGTGATCATTGATTTTGCGCTAGCTGGATGTGAATTCTCATCACCTCCGGGGAATACGAGGGAGTATTGAGCGAGGTGTGGGATTCTAGTTTATAAGAAAGTTGGTGAGAGCCACATGTCACATTTCGTATCAGTGTGGTTTGACTCTTGAGTTGTTTTTTGTGTGTGTGTGATTTAACACAAAGAAAGACACGAAGGGAAGATAAGGAGTAATTAAGAACAATTAATTTTCCACAATCGGTAAAATGAGCCATGAGGACACTTCTTATCTCTTCTGATAGAGATACTCAGGCTCGCTCATGAGCATGGTTTCTAAGTGGGGAGGCAACAGTAACCAACGAGTACGAGTCTTTTTCTTTTCTTCTTCT
>VUQR01011698.1:10830-38786 GCA_015108515.1 Hemichromis elongatus
CCCTCTCACATTTTATGCAGCGGGACAAAATAGCACAGCAGAACTCCAGTTATCAAAATTCTATGTACACATAAAAGCTAAATTCTTTTGTGGAAAAAAAACATTGAGGAAGACTCGTGACTTCTCCCTCTGACACAGTCCATTTGAAATAGTCAATTCATGATCGCTGTCCTTATCGATCAATCATCCAAGCCTGGTGACTCTCCTTGCTGTATTCTTGATGCTATTCTGATGGCTTCCTCCAGCGAGGGCTGATCACTAAGCTATTAAAAAAAGAGAGAGCAAGAGAGAGAGAGAGAGAGAGAGAGCAAAACAATTCAAATTGCACATTATTGACATTTTGATGACCACAGGTGAGCAGTACTGAAATTACCACATTCAACAGTTTCGGTCCCTTCAAAATAAAGGAGCACATATTAAAGAGCTGTAATCCCTTGAGCATGATTATCCTTCAAGTTACTTCAGAGAGTTAGCACTTTAATTGTAACTGAAATAAAAGAGCTAAAATAAAAGTGTTGTTGATGTCTAAACACATATGGAAGTAAAAGCCTTCATCCTCCCAACCCTGTCAAAAACAATACCACCTCTGACTGACTGCCCAACAGGCTGCTGGAGGATGACTGTCACATGATGCAAGATGCAAAAAAAAAGCCTTTGCTACATCATTAACATGACAGAAACAGTGCAATTTGTTAAATAAAGACAGTGGAGGGAAATAAAAAGGTTGTCACTCAGCCCTTTGATGTAATCATAATACCCTTAAGGGTTTGGCCTTGATAGTAAATTAAGCATGATACTCTAATACATCACTAAAAGACTTTCTTTTAAGTTAATTTGAAGGCTGTAGATAACATGATAGCACCAATTTAATAAAAGAAATCATCCTCCCATAACCTTTACTTTTTGTGATAAGAATGTGTGTCAAAAACAAACAACTGGCTTTCTTTTTTGCATAACAAGTTAGCAGTCACCATGAATTTGAATAAAATGCACACTCACACATTCAGTGATGTGAAGTTTTGGTTTGATCCCAAATCAACTGAACCAGTAAGAGCAGCAAGACAACAGTACATCTACCTCTCCTGAGATGAACTCCGCCTACTCATTATACTTACAAAAGCCTTTAAGCAAATATACTTTCAGGGTGGGACGGTATTATTTTGGGAATGTAACATTAAGACCTTAAGAGCCTTAGTCCTGATTAAAACTGCTGTCAGTATCACATAAAATATCTTTGTATTGTTCTTATTGACACATTTTCCAACTTTGTGATGAATAAAACATTTCCTATATTTTCTTAAATGACTCAAAGAGACACCAAATCTATAAATGTATTCATTCATTTTAACATATTCAATGGGCCTCTGTTCCACTGAGGCTCTGCAGATCACGTATCTTCTTCCTAAAGTGAACTGAATAAATTTACTGACTGGAACTAGGTCCCTCTGATGAACCTTACCAACCTGCACAGCGATGTGAGTGCCGTTGGATGTGGCCAGTAATGTGACAGGATGAATATCATCTTGCTCTTGGCTGTACCCTGCCTCCTCCACAGTTTGGAATGAAGCCATGTCAGGTGTCATGATGGCCACCTGGGAGCGACAAAAACGCTGTAGTCAAATTACAGCTACATGTTTAAAACACATCTGATTCCATCATGGAAGTTCACAAGAAAACCTAATAAATAAAAAAAATTAAAATTGAAAACTCGATTAAAAAAAATAAAAATACTAAAAAAAGCAACTAATCTTTCTTTCCTAATTTGTATTTACCTTTATAATATGTGGACTTGAGTTTCAGCTCAGTTATTTAAGCTGAACACAACACCACACAGAAGACCTCTAAATAGAAAAAAAGACCCCTCACAAATATACAGAGTTCAGTCTACTGAGCTATGGCAGTTGTTTACCTGTTCATCTGAGCCATCTGTTGTTACCATGGTGACTGAGTGAGCACCCTGAGTTGCCAGCTCATGGGCTGGGATAGTTATGGTTGTGCCTTCTTGGGTTACCATGGTAATTGTGCCACCCATAGCTTGAAGGTCTGCCTCGGAGATACTGACCTGAAAGAGAAAAAAACATTCAGTCTGAATTACACTCTGACAACTTATTACAATCAAAACTGCTCCCAACAAACAGATGTTCACATCAACGCTGTGACTTGCACCAATTTTTAATAACTGTACAGTACTCTGTTTTTGGTAACCATTGTCCTTGATATAAATATGTAAAAATTGTGTGTTTCTGTTCTGTGTCCTGTTCTGTTTGTATGTTTTCTTGCTGCTGTTACAACCAATTTTCCCCTTGTGTGACAATTAAAGGAGCATTCTATTCTATTCTATTCTAACATAGTTTATCCAGGTCAAAATCCTATTGACATTAAAAATCGTCTTTTCAATAGTAGACAAACAAGCATGAGACTTTGTACCTGTCACTTAACAAACAGGCATATACAATAAAAGTACAAAGTTTAAATGGGAACAACGTGAAATTAATTTCAATGCTGTTACAGAAATCTCAGCTTCCTATTACCGTGCTACATGTTTATTTTAATATTCACAAAATCCCTGCTGCAATTATCATCCAACATCTGGAACATTAATAAGTACATTATATTTCTTCTCCTATTTGTATACATTATTCTTCTGCTATATACCGTTATTGTCATAAGTAGTGCTGCATCTATTTATTCTGCGCTGTACTTTTATTGCTAGAAAAAAAAGCAATTTTTTCCATGGAAAAATTCTGAAATGCTAGTAATGGTTCGTGTGCCCTTCCCTCAAAGACCTAACGACCATCCAAACCAGGAAACATATCAGCTGTGTAGTTGCACCTACAAGTGTGCACAATGGAGGCTCACGACAGTTTCCTCGCTTCTAAAAGCACCTGAGTTATTTGCAATATGTTTATAGTTATGATGGTGTTGTATTCTCTTACTTGTTGTTGTGTTCCATCTTCCTGTGTTACCAGGGCAACATGCTGCTGCCCAACCATCTCCGAGCTCTCCACTGGAACTGGCTCTGATCCGGAGTCATCTCCCTCCACCACAGTGGTCGTGTAGCTCACACTGGGGTCATCGATGGCATCTGAATTGACATTAAGGATTTTGTAAGTTAATAAATAGACAGTTTTATGTGAACTATTGCTAACATTTGTTTCAATACTGCTGTTAACTGTTTAAGAGCTAAATTAAGGAAATTCCTACATCCCTCAGAGACTTATCAAAAACATTTAAAACATTGTTACAGACCTGTTGGGGGTTCAAAGTAGGCTTCCTGCTCCTCCTCGATGGGCTCTGTGTCATTGTGCGCTGTTCGTTTGTGCATGGCAAGTGTGGAGATCTGCTTGTAGGTTTTCCCACAATGATTGCAGTTGTAAGGTTTACATGGCGTATGAACAACATGGTGTTTGTAAAGGCTGGAGTATTCTGTGAAGCGCTTTTCACACCCAGGCACTGTGCACACATACGGCTTCTCACCTGAAGTGGAAAAGCAGTAAGACAATGAGCTTTTAAATTGATTTAATTGTGAGAGGAGTGAAGTCCCCCAATCTTTATGGGTGGGTTGTTTCAGACCTCAAGTAAAGTACATACAAGTATTAGTATGTGCTTTACTTGTACATCATGTTTTCTTTATATGTGAGATCACAACATAATGAAGAACAGTGAAGAGAAACATCGTTCCCAGATTTAGTTACTAGCTTATTTCCATCTGCACATATAGACAACATTAGAGCTAGCATTAAGCTATGTAATCTGAATACATATCCTATATGCAAAACCAGTAATAGAATCAAATGTACATATAAACCCTAAAAATCTAGTTATTCTATAGATATCCTAGTTTAAAAAAATATCGGGAAATGACATTTGTTTGGTCTTCCTGGTACAACAGAGTCGCAGGTTTTTCAAACTTCAGTGTTAGACATGATGATTTAAGCCATCTTGAAACTTTATCGATTAACAGCTCAAAAGCTTTTTGCACAGTTACTGCGAAACTGTATTGAGATCCAAGACTTCATCTGGAGAGCACTTAGTGACTCACAACCACCCAGCAAGCTGAGTCATTAGAAGGAACTGAAAACTTACCAGTGTGAATTCGCATATGGTTCTTGTAGTTGGTGGCACTGGCAAATGACCGTCCACAGCTTGGTTCAGAGCAGTAGTATGGCCGTTCTCCGGTGTGTGTTCGGATGTGAACTTTACGGATGTTGGAAGTGGTAAATGACCTGCCGCAGCCTTCAACTGGGCATTTAAAAGGCTTCTCTCCTGCAAAACAAGAAGTATGTCAACCCTGTAGCTTGAAATCTATAGAATTCAAAACCTGACAGAAATAGGAAACAAAACTGTAAGCAGCTGTTTAACATGACAAATACTGGTATGAAACTAGCCGTCACGCCTTTATAAATAAACAGTGTGATTCAAACTGCAAACTGTGTGCTGTATTTTTAAAACAAGCAGCAGCAACTTGGCATCATGCTACTCGTGATGACCATGTGCCTGTGCTCCTGCAGCACTATGGTGGCTTTGAAAGATTTCAGCTCCCCTCATCCGTTGTTCAGGATTAACTGAACAACTTGACACAACCCCCTCAAGTTGTTCATCCAACCCTAGCTCTTCACCACCCTGTGTTGTTTGTTTCAAAAAACAGTACTGTGTGTTTTTTTGTTTTTGTTTGTTTGATTCCAAATACTCCTCAAACAGCCCCTTCTGTATTAACAGCCCTGAAGCAATGTGGCCTGTGTTTCTTTAAAAACCTTATCAGGCTTATTGTGGGTGTGGTTGTTTACCTGTATGGGTCCGTGTGTGCTTTTGAAGGTCTCCAGAGGTTTTGAAGGACTTGCAGCAGTTTAACTCCTGACATCTGTATGGCTTCTCCCCCGTGTGTGTGCGTGAGTGACTCTTCAGCCCGTAGCCTTAAACAATCACACAATTTGACATTCAGCTAAGTTATTATATTCCATGCCTACGAGCAGCCTAATCCATTTTTATTTTGATCTCAGATATGGTCTCACATTTAATAGCAGGATTTTTTCTAGCTCAAAACATACCTTTGGGGTTCTTTCATTTTATTATATTAGACAATATTATGTTAATGACAATATAACATAACAGAAAACCGTTGTTGTGATTTGGTGCTATATAAACAGAACAGAATTTAATTGAATAAGGTTGACTAAACGTGTGTTTACAAGTGGTCCACATAATTAAGGCAGTTTGTTTGGGCTAGTTTACTGAAAGGTCTGTGCATTTTCATGACATTTCTAGTCATTTGATAAAAAAAAATTATTTTATGCAGAATTAAATTAAAAGCCTTCAATAAATGGAAAAAAGTGTACTTACACAGTTATAACCTGAATAGTTCTATTGTCAACATCACTATGGTGATAATGAGATTTTAATCAAGGGTTTTAATGAGTTACAGCCTGAACCTTCATAGGCTGAAAAATTTAATTTGGCAACAAAAATAAAAGAAATTTTCCATTAATCAATTTGTAAAATTATATTATTTGTTGCTACCTGTTGCAAACTTCTTTCCACAGTTGGGATAGTCACAGATGTATGGTTTGTCTCCAGTGTGGGAGCGCTCATGTACCTGCAGGGCACAAACAAAACTGTAAAGCACTGCATTTGAGTAAATGGCAAAATATTACCTTTAAATAATCTACACTTGAGGAGGCACAAAAAAATAAACCAAAGCTTTTTAGAAAAAAGACATTCAACAAAGCACCCGGACTTACCTTAAGATGGTGGGCAGTGGTGTACAGCTTTCCACAGCCTTCATATTCACAGCGGAAAGACTTTTCCCCAACGTTTGAGACCCTTCCTGGCCTGTTGTCTTGTCCCTGTAACACAATCTGAAAGACAAGGCACAATTATGTATTCAATGTTAGACCTAATGTAAAGAAGAAAAAAAAAAGGAGAAATAAATAAAAAGAAACATTACCCTCATGTGGACACCATTGTCTGCTTCAACTCTGCCAAAGGTCCCCAGGGGGTTCTCTATATTTTCCACCTTTGAGGGAAAAGAAAAGGGATTTTTAGACTACTGGATGATCATAAATATATTAAACCAAGGAATATATAATATGAAACTATAATATTTAAAATAAAAAAAACATTATTACAGCAAAACTGTAACATTCAAAACAGGCACATTTATGAAGCCCATCAATTGCCATAAGATGATATTTTATCTCGTATCCACAAGTGACGATCTTTCCAGGATAACGAGATCATTTTTTTTCACGTGCTAATTATGTGTGCGCATAACACAAAGGTATTAATGATTTTCTCTTACTTAAAAATATTGTGTGACGTGATAACATGCCACTACGTTGCAAGCTCAAATTAATATTACTCCTTGCATCCTCACTGTTACACCTGTCTCCCTCTTATTTACACACCTATTCTGTCCTGCTTGTACTGACATTCATTCCCTACTCTCATTACAGATCAGTGTCATATCTAGACATTACAGACCACAGAGACTTTTGCCTGACCATCACCTTTTTAAACAGGAAGGGCTTCAGAGGATGCCACCCCACCCCCACCTTGAATCCATCTGTCACTTATACCGCATACCCCACCACTTTCTTGCTATCATCATACGTATCCCTTCGTCATCCTCAAATATGTCACTGCCACTGCTGACTTCCTCATGCAATAACACAGTTGGCGCAATCTTGGCACCCTATCGTAGGATTTCTATAGATCCACAAAGAAACTTTTGTCCTTATACTTCTCCATCAACAGTCTCAAACCAATCACATGCCGACTGATCAAACACAGGAAATATATAATAAATAAATAAATGTCACTGCAGTATATTACAGTATAGTTGCCAAGAAAATCAGTTGTAGGGTCAGAAATTTAAAATCAGACAGATCCATCTGCTGTAGTGACCCGCAGAAACAAGGGTAAATACTGCATTAGCTTTTAATTTCCAATTTACCATAATTCTGTGTCAACATAAAAAAACTACAACTGGTACCACACCAGTACAAAGACAAAGCACATGTACCTTAGTGGTATACTGTTCCAGCACGCTGATGGTCTCTGGATCAATGGCTGCCGCCTCCGCCTGCAGGTCTGCGATGGTGCCATCAGCCTGGATTGCCAGGATGGTGTTGGACTGGGGCATGTGGACGGTGTGCTGGATGTAGGCAGTGCTCCCATCCTCCAGCTGTACTTCCTGCAGACCGCTCTGGTCATATGTTTCTGCACAGAAATTAGGAGAAGAATGCAGAAACTGAAACTCAGTGAGGAAACTGAGCTTTGTTCCAGTAAAAATCAAGAAGGTCGGTGAGAGAAATGATAATTTCCTACGTATCTGGACCCACACTTAATGTTTTTTTGTGATAAAATCCCTCCCCTAGGAGTTTTCATTTATAAATGTTTTGTACATTTCCTTAATGTCTGTGAACTAGCAGCTTAGCTAACCTCTGCAAAACAATTTATTAAAATTTATGATCTATTTTCTTTTATTAATGCACAATAAATGAAAAATTAAAAAAAAAAACTAAATAGATGAATGATGCTTACAATTCAATTTAATTTGATTAGGTGTTTTTTACCTTTGGGTGTGTGAATGTAGGCGGTCGTTCCATCTTCTAACTGAACAGCCTGTCCATCTTCAAGCTGTAAACTGTCACCCCCTAAAAAAAAGCATTAAAAATAAACATTACTCACGCTCACTTCACACTTACTTACTAGTAAGCTTTTGTTGCATAATGTAGATGACATGCACTTAAATCACAGCCTTGCACTGTGTCACAAACACAGTATACAAAGAATGAGATCTAGTCTCCTACTGGTGTTACAATATTTCCATTTTATTTACCCGCTTTAGGCATGGGCACATGCTGAACATAGGCAGCAGAGCCATCCTCCAGCTGGATCACTTGGCCATCCATAATCTGTCCATCTGAAAAGGAACCTTTGGTGTCATGCTGGATATATGCAGTGGATCCATCAGCGAGTGTAACAGCCTGCAGACTCACTGTGTCCATACTCTCCATCTGATCTCCATCTGGGAAATAAGAGAGTAATAAGGAAGTTTAAGTAAAACTTAAACTTTCAGTTTCAAGAGTCAATGGTTTACTGTATTTTATTTTTCCAGATCTTCACAAAATGAAACGACAGCACAACAATGCACTTTGTTCCAGCTAATACCCGATTACTTCTGGACAGAGTTTTGCCATCCTCAACCAAAACTGGGGCTGAAATTCAAATGTGATTAGATGTACAGTTTCTCAGTGAAGTCTGTAAATATTTTTTATAACAAAAGAAGGTTTAAATGCTCACCTGCCACTGTCACAGCCTCCGTCAGACAGAGTGTGACCGGCTGCCCATCTGCATCATGAAACTCTGCCATTCCCTGGGAGTCCCGGTTTATCTGGGCCAAGAGCATGCTTTAGCTGCTGCGGGCGAAACAAGCAAGACGCTTAAATGGAACGCATACTGACACAGGCACAGGAAATGCTATGCAGTTATTTAATAACTGGATGCAAATATAAAGGTTTGTTTTTCAGTGTCTAAACATACTCACTAAATACAACCTACAAATTGGCAACCAACCATACAACTGCATAGCAATATGTGTTATAACTTAGGTTATTGACGTAAATTAAAACTAACCTAAGTGTGAAACAAACTAAGTGAAAGAGTAAAACAAAAATTGAATTTTTATAAACAAAAACTAACTTGAGATTTTCTGCACTACATGAAATGTTTTCTTTTGCCAGTTTCGCCATGGTAACATGCGTGAAAACAAACAACTTTAGCACATATTTGACTGCGAGTCAAGTGTGTTTATGAAATGTCTGCAACATATATTTCTTAATCTGGACTCAGCCCCAGACAAATACCCCTCATTCAAACTAAAGATACACCCCAATTGTGAAAAACATCCTGCTTCATATCAGGCTTCATAGTTAATCTAGTTTCTACTGACTCAACAGAATTGATACCATTTTTAGGTGTTTGCACTGTTTTATTCGCTTTCTTTTTTGTACCAAGGAAACAAAGTAACCTCATATATTTTATTTCTTTTATTGTGATAAAAAAAATAAACAAAATTTCAACTCTTCATCACAACTTTTAACATTTATTAAGTGGAAAATTTATGTTGCATAAAAGGTAAACTTCTATAGACGTCATCTGTTTGCCAATCGACTAGTTTATCTTGTGATAACATTGTTCAGCTGATATATTGAAACATAAAAGTGAACTGAAAGGAACAAACCAAGTCTAGAAGCTAAATGAACAGAAAATTTAAAATGATGTTCTGTATGACAATACAAAATAAAAATGTTAAGAAGAAACCCTTCAACTCTGGTGACCTAATCAAACATTTTGTGGATATTAAACGCAGGAAAAGGAAGCATATTAAGATTCGTTTGATCGTTCTTCTGACTTGCTGTTTTCAAGTTTAAGTCATAAACATGACATCACTTATTATAAGAGTTTATTATTAAATTATAATAAACCAGTCTAACAGTTCCGCTCAGCTCCCATTTCATAATTCAATGTTTTATTACTGTCTTATCGACAAATTAACGTCAACATTACTTACTTTCCCCCCCTTAACAGCTGAAGAGTTATTCTTATTTAGCCTTACGTTAATTAAAAGCATCTAATCTCACAACTGATGTGCTTTTGGCGCTTGTTGATTTGGACTGAATACTTGGTGCTAGCTACCTACGATATAGCACAACTATGACTTGCCACATTCGTCAAGTGTGTTGTATATCAAACAAGTGTATTTAACCGGCTCTGGTGTCCTACGATTCAGTTGTCACACTGACAGCGTGTCTAAACGCTCAGTTGACTACAGACACAGAAACATGCGGTAATGGGTAAGCTTAACAGCCACTTCGTAAGCTAGCATCACTGCTAACTACGACAAGTAGCGCTGTCACGACTTTCTCAGCGGTTGTTAGCGAACTGTTTCTCGGTGACTGTGGTTATCGAGACCACAGAGACGTTGAAATAGTTTGGTGAAGTCTAAAGGAGCTCTGATATGACAAATGGAGGGCTAGCTAACTCACTCCATACAGCGCCCAGTTTGACTAACTAGCGACGCAGTTGGAAAACAAGAGCGAGGATTCCGCGAGCTAATTAATGTTAACATAAGCATTTTGGCTCGGTGGGTGTCAATTTTATTTTATGATTAAACAGCCGTCTCCCATTCTTGGACTGAATCCCCACCGCAGCCTGTCACTCCCTCTCGCAGAGATGGCTGAGGGAATAATGCACACTGGGTAAAAACCAATTTATATACTAACCTCCGAAAAATTTCCAACAATTCCTCCTGTTCGACCACCATGCAACAGTGCAGGAAACAGTCGGCGACGTTCACAACCCGGGAACATGCATGTCTGAACTACCCTTGCCGTGTTGTCCCACCCATTCTCTGTTGAGGGATTGGTTAGCGAGTCGCAAAGGCCGCTCCTATTGGTTTAGACGTGTGCCTGTTAGGCTCATTCGAGTCTATGCTGCTGTTATTCAGACTCCCGGGCCCCTGGCAGACGCCATTCCGCGTCCGTTTTCGTATTGTCTCGGCTTTTTGATTGTAAATGCGATGCTACGTCGTTACAAAATAATTTTTTAAGCATGAAAGTAAGACGATAGTCAGTCGACATTGTAGATTCCGAGCCACTGTGCGACACAAGACGTGGTTAAACGGGTTCGCCGGCGACATAAAGTGCGCTGTGGTGGAAGAATTATCGGCATCCATGTTGAAAACAAGGTCGTGTGGGTAAAAAAAGGGGAATGTGGGCAATGCAGTGAAAAGAGGCTCATTGGGATAAAATGACATATGACACTACAAACTAGACGGACGGCATCGGCTAATCATCTTTCACAAGTTGCAAATACAAATTCACCTCATGCACACCCACAAAAGAAACTTGGAAAGATATAGAGAGTCCTAAATGAGACGAGAATGGCTGTAGACATGCAGTATTCAGCTCAGGGTTGTCTAACCATTTGTAATTCATGGATCAGATACTGCAGTTGGAAAGGTTAACAACATCATTGCATAAGAAAATCCCATCAAATGTTCTCATTTCATTAAATGTAAAGAAGTACATCTGAATGAAAGTTCACCTGGTATAGGTAAATATCTTTAAAAATGATTAGATTAGATTAAACTTTATTAATCCCTCGGGTGGGTTTCGAGGCCGCTGAATAGGCTCCTCTGAATATTTATGATGTGTATAGAGGGTTCCCCGCATTGTCCATGATGTCCAGCAGTTTCTTCAGTGTCCTTTTCTCTGCCGCTGTCACCAGAGTGTCCAGCTTCATGCCGACCACAGAGCCGGCCTTCCTGATTAGTTTTTCCAGCTTGGATGAGTCCTTCTTTACTGTGCTGCTCCCCCCAGCACACCACAGAACAGTAGAACAGTACTCTGACAACCACCGACTGGTAAAACATCCTCAGGAGCTTCCTGCAGATGTTAAAGACCTCAGCCTCCCGAGGAAATAGAGTCTGCTTTGGCCTTTTTTTTATACAGGTGCTGCGTGTAGCATGACCAGTCCAGTTTGTTTCCACCCACAGCCCGAGGTACTTGTACGTGTTGACCACCTCCACCTCCTCCACCTCTATCTGAACTGGGAGTGGACCTGGTCTGGACCTCCCAAAGTCCACAACCACTTCCTTGGTCTTTGAGGTGTTGAGTTGAAGGTGGTTTGTGCGAATCCAACAAATGTAAAACCATAAGCCACAGTGAGGGATATCCTTTGCACTCCCAAGTCTTCTAGATAAAAGAACTGTTTACCAAAACAAAATATATTGATATTACAATAATAATACTGCAAAAAGAAAAGAAACTAGTACAATTAATAAAAAAAAAAAATTAAATAATAAAGTAAACAAACTGCTTTAAGTGACTGCTATGCAATGGAAAAAAACCTAAATGTTAATACACTCATGCACAGAAATTAATAATTTAATTATCTGTAAGATTTTTTATGCTTTTAGTAAATTTTTTCACAAGATGAATTATTTTGTAGTTGTAATATTACATTTAAGTAATAAAAAAAAGAAGAGTGGAACAGTTTTGAGCCTTGTTATCCGAGACCACCACTTATAACCTCAGAGACACGAAACAGAGCAAACACAAAGGGAACGCTTCATCGTCTATTGAATAGAAATGTCAGGAATATCAGTGTGTCCTGTAAGGAAGCATAACCCACCATCAATCCATTTCTCCTACTCAGATGCAAAAGACAGTGAGAGCAAAATGAGAGGGGATGGCTTTGTGGATATCCCTCCTTATTGGTGAAAGCATGGGTGAGCTGCTCACTGAAAGAACATTTGGACAATGCTGTCATATATATCTATTTTTTTTATTTTAATAGAGACAATATTTTTGAATTATTTGCTGTAGCCCAGTGTGATACATTTTTTTCTAATACACAATAAAATCTTATTAACAATACAATTTAGAAAACAGGGATTTGATAAAAAGTTTTATTTCCTGTTATAACCCCTTTGTTGTGCAGAATGTGAGTTAACCCTTAGACTTGCTGCTCATGGAGCATCACAGATTGTGCAAGTGGTTTCTCCACGTGAGAGCGTGTTATTGGAGTCACGCTGCAGCAAAGTGACGTGTGTTTCCCTGTTTTCGATCCACCTGCCTCAAGTAAAACCAAAGTCAAGCAAACAAACTGAATGGGACCGGAAGCCGCTGTCAAAATAAAGCTGGTGAGAAGTCAGAAAGTTCTAAGAGTCTTGTCACCCCCACTCAAGCGCAGGCAATCACCCAGGAAATTCATACGCCAATAAAGAACATTGTGGATTATATACAGTCAGTGCACCACAATGTTTTTTTGTTTTTTTTTACTCTTTGATGTTTGAATCTTTTTTGTTCCAGTGAATTATTTGCCCATCATATTTTCCGTTTTCTACGGAGCCCCGCAGGGGACATGGGAGAAAAAAAAATAAGATGAACTTTTGCGAGATCCCGAGTTACTCTTGCGAGCGCTCGCAAAAGTTTATCTTATTGTTTTTTTCTCCCATGTCACTTGCGGGGCTCCGTAGTTTTCTAATTATTTGTACACAATAAATAAATAAACTTGTAGTGCCCGCATATGCAGGACAGCTGGTCTTTGCGAACAGCAGGCTGTAGGCATTTTAATAGACTGTAGTCTGAATAGTCATAAGTAGATGACCAAAGCTTACCAGATTCGCATTACAGCGGTTCTCAATCATTTTTCTGACATGGCACACGTCTGGTGCACCACACCACACAGTTTGTATCGTTTAACAGTGAACACAAGGATCCTGGTTAAATTTGACTTTAACGTGCATACAGAATCACTGGAGCAAAGGCTCTTACTGTCCAATCTACCTTTTAATTGAGATATTTGTAATTCAGCATTTTGTACAGAAAGAAAAAATGTTTTGAGTGTTTTTAAAGGTCTTAAAATAAATACATAAACTGAGGGTTGTGTTAGTGGAAAAAACGGAGTAAATCCACCTTTCAGGGTTCTCGGAGTTGAGCATTTCATGAATCTGTAATGCAGCATTAAGAACGTCCATCCGTGTTTATTGCGCGATGGGATATGCAACGTTTGGAAATTTGGTTTTATTTTGAAAGTTCAAAGCAGGATTCATTTTTACAACTTGGCTTGACTTTACTAGCTGTCATGTTACGGGGGAGTCTCCTCTTCTCAAGTGGACTTGACGCATCGGGGATTCCTCATTAGGCTCGGTTGTATGCAGGCAGTCAGAGAGCAGGGGCAACACACGCACAAGCCCGACATCATGTTTACAGGGATGCGGACAGAGAACCGCGGAGAAAAGGGGGTCCTGGATGCAGCGACTCTGAGGCAACAGAGGAGGCTGAAACAGGCGATCCAGTTCCTCCACAAGGACTCCGCAGATCTGCTTCCTCTGGATGGACTGAAAAAACTCGGGACTGCTAAGCAGGGGGTGAGCCTCATCTCTAAGGCCTTCTGTTATATAGACATTATTGTATAAATGATGGGGAGGGGTGCTCCACTGCGCCCCCCCGTCTCTGTGTATGTAAAATTTATCAATGTTTTTTTAAAGTGATTTTTACTCTAGAGTGAAAACCTCAGTCTATATTGTTATCAATCCTTCCATTTTCCTAACCACATATCCCTCTCTCCCTGGGCTGGAGCCGATCTCAGCTGCCCCAGGGGGAGAGGCGGGGTATACCCCTGAGAGACTGCCAGTCCATCACAGGGCTAAAGAGACAGACAGCTATTTACGTTTGCTTCCACATTCACAACAAAGGCCAATTTAGAATCAACCAATAAACCAAACGTGGTTGACTCTGGATTCTGTGCAGAAAGCATATTTTCTAAACTGTATACATTAGCTCAGACTGTAGATCTGATCTTAAGCTCAGACAGCACCGATGATATATATTCATTAAGTGTGCTTGTGTTGTTTGTAATCTCTTTTGTAGCAGCCACACAATATTCTCCAGAAGCGCCTGCTGGAGGCGAAGCTGTGCCGGGGCAGAATAAACCTATGTGGAGTAACACCAAACAATGGAGAAGTTCATCTGAGCCGTAGCCATTTAAATTCACAGGAGGATGAGGAGGATGACTTCATCCTTGTGCCCTGCAAGGTGGCTGGAAGTTGGGCTACTTAAAAATTATTTTCAAGCACAAAATATCCGCGAATCGTTTGCATAAAGGATTATTTTTCTTTTCTTTCTTTTTTCTCCGTCTTACATGCTCCTCCCCTGTGAATACAGTGTTTAGGAAAGGAAGTGAATTTGCTGATTGATACAGGTTGCAAGCTGAATCTGATGTCCTCAGTGACTGCAGAGAGATTTGGGTGAGATGACTTCACCAATTGTTCATTTTCGTGACGCCGGTTCAGTTTTCAGTGTCTGCAGAGTAATTACTGCAAATACCTGCAGCATGGAGGTGACAACTGTTGACTTATTTTGTTTCCCTTTCAGTTTAAAAGAACTGGTCGAAGAGATCAAAACGGAGACCGATGGCTTTCCATTTCAGCGCAGGCTCTGCATCGATGGTCACATCAAGGAACTCGGCCTGACCGTCGGACAAATCAGGATAATGTGTTCATTTGCCATAGTGGGTAAGGAAGACAACAATCGTTGCCTGAATGAAAATGATAAAAACACTTTTATATGGAACAGTGTCATCATGTTACTGTTCATCTATTACATCTATTTCCAGAAAGCAACAAGCACCTCATGTCTTTGGGCAGCAAGACTTTAAAGACACTCAAGGTAAATCTTCTGCTTTGCCACCACTCGCCATCACCACCATCCATCCTGGAGGGCAAACCACACAGTGATGTAAATGGATACAAGATCAAAGCGAGACGATTAACTACACTAACTAAAACAGCTCTACTGTAACCCACGTGGTTATGTAATGATCTGATATTTCATCTGTTTTTGCAGTGTGTGATCGATACAGAAAAGCAGATCATGGTAATCGGGACAACTGTGAGGGACCAGATTCATTTTGCCAAAAAGCAATTCAGTGAAAGGTAAGATGTTTTTTTTTCTTTTCGCTTTAAAAACAATTTTTTCTTCTGCAAATTATATTTATACCTTTCAAAATAAGGTATCAGGCACCTTATCATACCTACAAATTAGTATCATGAGGCCCAATCAAACACTCAAAACGTTCACAAAACTCTAATTTTTAAATTAGGGTGAAAACCACAACTTATAAAAAGTTGTGGATTTCTGGGAGTCCCCCCCCCCCCATAAAGAACCGGTGGAAAAACATATTCATACACTGCTTAGCTCAAGCTCCACCTTTTGTTCTCTGGAGTAGTTTTGCAACTTCACCATTGTGGCAGTATAGGAAAAACACAATAACGTTGATCTTGATTCATGCTAACCCTCGTTTAACTTTAATTACTTATTAAGTTGGCAAAGCCAGACCATGTTTGCCTAAGTCTAACTAAATCCGTTCTGCCTCTTCTCCCTCCTTGTCTTCTCTCCAGCTCCACAGACTTCAGAGACCTGGGTTACTAATCTTCATACCCACAAATAAACCCACACTGACCAAAAGCAATAGGAACATTTACTCCTACAACCAGATGCCTCATTGGAGAACTTCAGATTTCTACCTTCACACACTCTCAGTTTCTGTCTGCCGGATTGCTTGCTGTGTTTAGAAATCCTGACGCTGCACGACGACTTCACCGATCTTAACATGAAAGGCAGCCGTTCTCACGCTGCAGCTGCTCGCACCTGCAGGTTAACATGTAGCGTTCTCGTAGCCCAGAGTGTGTCAGTCTCATATTAGCAGTTGCTACAGTAGTACGTGCTGTGCAGGTAGTTAACACAAGCTGTAATCTTTAAGATTGTGATATAACTGTGATTTTTAGCTCTTTGTAATATCCTACAAATTAGTATTAAGCTGCCAGAGATAGTATTGTTCAGCCATGGAGAACAAATGTTAGTTTCTGTAGATTAGAAGCTCAGCACAATCGATTGAATACAGATTAGGTGTTTCTCTACTATATTTGATAATGTTGTAAATGTATTTTCTAGTTGAATCGTGTATTTGCATTGAGGTCACTGCCTTTTAATGTTTACAGGATTGTAGTGACACTTGCGATAGGTTTTATCACCCAACGGAGGCAAAAGTGTAGCACTGAATAAACAAATAAACTGAGACATTTTTGTGCGTTCGTTCCTTTTTTCACATGAGCCGTAGCGCCTCTGAGAATCGTACGTAACTAGAATCAGTGCCGTTTTCTCTGAGAGCCATTTATGAATGTGGGACCAGCTGAAGGTGACCTCGTTAGAGGAAAAATTAAATAAAATTAGGAGAAGAAAACCCCGGACACACATGGAGGGATTAGTGTCTTTTTTCACAGCTGCTGTTTTTGTGTAGTTGTACCATAGCAACTGTAGCGTGACCCGGTCTGCTGACTGGCAGGCAAACAGTCCCCCCCCCGGTGGTTATGAAGAGGGCCAGCTCAGGCTTGAAACCATAGAAACCGACATAAACAATGGGTTGAAGTTGTTGTCTGCAGCTGACTGTGATCAACACAAAAAATTGTAGGTAATGTAATCTGTGTTTTAAATGTGTTATGTTTCAGTTGCAATGACTCATGTTTGTAGCAGCTTTCTTAATAACTGTGTTTGCTGGTTTTGCGGACATAGAAGGAAATGTTTGAAGTTTCTGTGCATATTCGAGTCAACTAGATGGAAGCAGATTTACTCAAGCTTTACATTTGATTAGACTACGTGCTTTTATTCTACTACATTTATCTGGTAGTCTGGTGACTATGATAAAATAAGAAAAGGTATATATAATATTAAAAGGTATATATTAAAATGTAAAAATCTACTACCAAGCAAAATATAAGGTAATATATACAATATATTCAGTATATATGGAGTCACACATAAAAGTAATTAAATTAGTTCCATCTTCACCTATTGCAACATTAAAGAGATACACACATTTATATATCAGTTATTCCAATATAATCCAGTATTATTATTAAAGTTGGCCACTTTGCATTATGGCTAATTGGAATAATTATTAAAAACATAAATTAAAATCCAACATTGGAATGTATCTATAAATCTATCTCCTTTATAGGTTCATTATTTTCATAAAAATTGATGCAGGTAGTCAGGTTAAAATTAGGTAAAGTGTGTTCTAAAACATAAAAAACCCATCTAAATAAAGATTATAAAATGTTTACAAGATATGTAGATATTTTTGTTGTTATGTGTTTTGTGCTTTTTGAGTGATTCCTCTCCTTTTCTCACTGTCTTTTCATAATTACAGTATACAAAAAAGGCAAAAACAAAAAGAAAATTGTGTGATTTTTCCCCCCCCCATTACTGCAGTGTTACTATGACATCTGGACAGATGGTGACATGTGAGGCTGCACTGATACCGCTGCTCCTGGGAAAGCAGGGATGTAACATCACGTTTGTCCTGGAAAGCTCTGAGAACATGAGAGCTGTTCTGGGATCAGTGAAACACCTGCTGATCCAGACGTTGCTGAAGAAAGCATCTCACAGGGACTCTCTCTTTAACATCATGAGCTTCTCAAGCAAGGTGAGGGGGATCTGGTCATTTTAATGATTTCTTTGTATATGCTTATTTCCAGGGTTGAATGATTGTACAGCATGCTATTTAACTAAAAACAAGAATCGGGTGCACATGTTTGAATTTCTTTTGGATTTTTGATCCAGTGAATTCACACACAGGGCTTTAACTCACAGTTGTGTATAAAGTCAGTCTAGTACAAAATTAGTAAAGTAAACTCATATAATATACTACCTCACCTTTATATGATTTGATTTTTAAATAACTAGGGCTTTCATTTTTTTTTATCTCACCTTGAGCTTTTAGTACTTTGAGGACTTTTTTTTTTTCAAGCTTTAGCAGAACCTCAGATTTACTGAATCTTTCTTTCTCTTGAAGGTGACCTGCTGGTCCCACCACATGTGCTCCTGTGCTCCTGACACAGTATACCAAGCTCTGTCCTGGATTCACTCCATCAGCTGCAGCCCAGGCAGAGATCTCTTGTCTGCTCTGAGTATTGCTCTCACCGACCCTGCCTGTCATGCCCTCCACCTTTTTTTCACAGGCATTCCCGATCAACCAGAAGCTGTGCTGAGAGCTCTTCCTGCCCTGGCAGCTGGGAGGTCTGTGAACGTTTTCTACCTGCAAGATTTAGGAAAAAAACTTGACAGAAGCACTCAAGACTTTTTGCAGTCTTTCACACCAACCACAAGGGGGAGCTGTTATCTGATTCCATTCGATTTGAATGGCGCGCTGGAGAAGGTATGAGCGACTCGCCTGTTCTAAAAAAGTAGGTCCCACGTTGACTGTGAGTTTGAGTATGTGTGGTTCTGTCACTGCTGTCAGGTGATTCCTCTGTATGTTGCTGAGAGCCAACCATCACAGCCAAGCGTCACAGCAGCCAAGTGTTGCTGTCCCTCCACCTCTGTCACAATACCACAGCAGCACCACATATCTTCACCCCTGCTCAGGTCTAATTGCACAATTGTTTAATTCTGCTAAATTTTAAGTATTGTTTTAACACCAATTCAACACTATAGGAGCAGTCGGAGTACTCCCAATCTTCCGGTTACCTCCTGTATCCTGTCTGGTCAAACTCTGAGCAGCACAGAGTTCTTCCCAGGATGCAGAGTCCTGGCCAGGAGAGAAGGGGATGGCCTTTACTACCTGGGCACTGTTTTAAAGCAAGTACAGGTGACACATGACTGTTGTTAATACAGGCGAATATTTTGTCAGCAGTTCAGTTTTTTTTTTTAACTATTTTTAACACTTTTAATGTAATATATTCTGAATGAATGCACAGGGCACAGCAGCTGCACTGACCATAGCTCTTGTGCTGACTGCTTTAATAAGCTTTAATAAGCACTTTGGAAAATTAGGTCAATTAGCGAAATAAACAGAGCATTTAATCTCTTGTAACCCAGCTTCAGTACAATACAACAAAAACTGATCATAAAATATAACCTGATGAGCCAAAGTAAAAAAAAATATTTGTTTTTTGTCTCGAAGTCACTGCTCTTGTCCAAAAGTCAGAAGCTAATGGACTAAAAATCAAATTTTAAAAAAGGGACTATCTTCCAATTTTAGGGCTGCAGTGGAATTTGGGTGGTTGACTTTGACCAAGCAGAAAGTGCAAGGTTTGGGATTGTCTCCTCCCAGCGCCAGCTCGTTTGCTCACTTGACATGGTCAATGACAGCAGAGATCGCACATGCGGGCTGGCTCCTGGCGATGCTGTCCTGTCACCATGGGAACAAGATCTGAGGAGATACGCTCCAGGTCAAGTGATGGCAGCCACAGAACATAGAGATGGTTATGGAGGTACAGCAGAAGTCTTATATCTTATAGTATAACATCATCATATCACATTCAGTGGTGTGAATACAATCAAGGATATTTTTTTGTAGTCAATAATTCTAATGAGAAGGTTTTCAAACGGGAGACTTGTTTGTCTGTAATCCACTCACTTTTCCTTCCTGTAGGTAACGGTGTTAGAAGCCTCCGGGTGCTGATGTGGAATAGTTGTGTATATGTGCTTCCTGAAAGTCTGGTTTTGCCCATTTCTGCTTCTCACCATGCCAGAATAGTACGAGAGCTCCGAGCAGTCACTCACAATCAGTGCTGCAACCGTCTTTGTGCCCGCACCTCCCGCCGCACTCCCCAGCTGCACTGCACTGACTGCTGCCATTCAACATGTGCCTCTCGCTCCTGCTCATCCTGTTTAGTTCCACACAGTCTTGGAGCTAGCTTTGAAACATCAGATGAATTCAATAAGACAGAGCAAGTCAAGCAGGCGGGCCGCCCAGATGCAGATGTGAGGACGAGCGACCCTGAGGTGCCATCTTCCTCTTCCTCCTCATCTCTTTCCCACGATGAGACCAGAGCATCAACTTCCCCTTCTGTGAAGATAAGACGTAAACAACAGCGTCCTCCCTGGAGATACTGGAGGAGAACTGGACCAGAACCACAGCACAGGCAGCCAGGTGAGAATCAGAGACACACCAAAGTAATACGTTCTGATCAAAAGAAAACTGTGCAAAAAAAACCAAAACCTTGTGAATAAATAGAAAGTTTCCATTTGAGATATCAGATAAACACATTAACCTCAAACACCATAGGACCTACAGTGTTTGAGGTTAATGACACATCTACTTATGTTTCCTGGTTGAATTTTTCTTAGTAAACTCATTAATAACTTGAATACCATGTATATATTTCCATCTGCTAGTCTGTTCCAGTCCGAAGGGCACCCATGAACACATACATGATATTTTGGAATGCATTGTAAAAATAAATGCATTCCTAATCCTTTTACCCTCATGTTTAACCGTCACAAATAAGTGCAAATTTGTCTCACAACACGTA
Organism: Hemichromis elongatus; assembly: GCA_015108515.1. Classification (NCBI taxonomy): domain Eukaryota; kingdom Metazoa; phylum Chordata; class Actinopteri; order Cichliformes; family Cichlidae; genus Hemichromis; species Hemichromis elongatus. The sequence continues at coordinate 31,718 of VUQR01011698.1, forward strand.
AATAAAGATGCTACATGCCGTTTTTGATACTAGCCACATACAGCTGCGTTCTGTGTATGTGTATAATATGCATGAGCTCAGATGAGATTTATTTTTGTGTGCAGGTAGTGCTGGTCCCAAGAGGACGACCCAACCCGTGAGTTTCGGCATCCCTGACCCACAGATTAGTGCCTCACCAAATCACAGCTCCCTGTTTCAGTCACTTCCTGGCACCAGAGGACGTAGAGCAAACATTAGAGACATTTTGTCCACAACCGGCTTCAAACCTCGGCCACCAGTGGGACTGCAGTCTCTCTGAGAACAATGTCACCATAGTTACATAATATCTCAGTGTATAAACTCACACAACCAAGCGTGTACGGTGCATGTCGAAGAGCCAAACAAGAAACCGATTACGAAAATATTTATTTCAATACATGATGTGGTCTTAGTCCAGGCACGAATGTGTTTAAGTGCATTACAGTGAAATAAAAACTCTTAATTTAAAAACATCTATATACAACAGGCAAGAAACGAACAAAGAGCATGTGCAATGGTCAGTTGTTATTCAAGCTTAAGGGTGACAGGTTTGGTCAGCTGAGGGGTCAGAGGTCAAAGGTGAGGTTGACACTCTCCCCAGCTTTAACACTGACCAGCTGAGTCTGCTGCTGCGTCTCTGCCATGCTGGCAGTGATGGCATACGTTCCAGGTGAGAGCTCGATATAAAAATCCTCACTGGATCCAGACATGTGGTGCTGAAAGCAACAAATAAAAGATTTTATTGCAGTGATTATTTTATAAATTTTAGATGAATAACGGTCAAACTTTTTGATGACATTTCAATAGTAAAACTCGGGCCTCCGAGCTGAAATGCAAACTTTATCTATACAACTTCATTCATATCAAAGGAGTTTCCTCAATTCTGCTGGTACTGTTGATTCCACTGTAAACTGCTAACTTTCTGAAGCCTCCAGCTCAATTTTGTGATTAGCTTTTCCTCATGATCACTCCACTTTTTTGGCCGACACATTACCTTCTGTAAATTACTGAAATATAAAACCTTAGATGCTCTGGGTTTGTCTGGGTCGGAGCTTTTCTTATTACTAATGATCAAAAACACTGTTAACAAAGCAGAATTACTTGGTATTTTTTGCATTTCCTGGTTGGTAACGCAGCTGTTGTCTTTGCAGTTGCTGGCTGCGTGTGAAACCTGGACATGTGGTTCCTTTCAATGTCACAGGGCTCCGTGCAACAGCCAGACTCGTAAAATCTCTGCAATGAAGACAAAAATCCACATTTTATTCTCCCAAGTCTGTAGCTGGAAGTCCACATAGAGGTGCTTTAGGACAAAGTTACTAACTTTACACTGACTAGTGGTTTGTGCCATGAACTCAGCGATTTTTGCAAAGGCAACATCAAGCTCTGTGGGATTTCTCTGGAAAAGCAAGAGATGAAAAGAGACAATCTAATAAAAAAAACTTTAAATAAAGAATTAAAAGTATTTATATTTAGATTGGATTATTATAAATATTAAAAGGGAAAGATGTAAGCACCTTATCAGCTATATCCGTGTCTTTATCTGCCATAGTGGGGTTTGGGGATGCAGTGCTTGTCCAGTCCACACTCCGTCTGGAGGCTCGCTGCAGCACCTCCAGGCCCAGACTGGCCGAGCGCTGTAGGGAGGACTCCAGCCAGGCTTGGCTGTCCATGGGCAGGTGGAGGAAAAACTTAGATACCCTTCACCCGAGGAATGGGCATAAACAATGCTTTAAGATCGCTTTACAGGACACAAATATTGAAAAGACAAGAATTTAATTGCAAATTAACCTGATTAGTAGTGAGCTTTGTAAAAAAAACAAACACGATATGTCAGAAAACAAGTTAATAGAGCTACATTAGTACAAAATAAGTGTGTGTTAACACATTTTGGCCAGTTAACAAGGATCAATGTTTTTTTTCTTCTCCACACTAGGTTTGAATGAACTATTATCACCTTAAATGCAAGGTGGGAAACAGGGACGTATGGGAGGGATATCCTAGGAACAGCGCATGGGTGCGAATTAAATCAGATGGGCTGTCGCTTCTTTCTGAGGCTACTCACTTTCTAGTGTTAAACACAGGGCCGTTTCCCTCGATGGAAGCTTAGCTGAAACACGGAGAAGTGAAACGATTCGAAGCGCACACCTCACATTCTAGATCATGTAGAGCACATCCTGCTTATTCGGGGAAACGTCAACAAACGTCATGTCAGGAGACTATTTATTCGTCTATCTGCTCGGCACGTTTGATGAGTACGAAGGTTACTGAATGCAAAGTTAGAGAAAACTGTGCTCCACACACTTAAGCGCTAATACGACTTTGACGTTTCTTTCGTTTCAGTTCACGTGACGGCTTTTAACTGCTCGCAAATGACACGACAGGAAATCCTGCATGTCCTCAAAGTCCGCCTATGCCGCCCCCTAGTAGTGGAGGAAGTATTCAAATCACAAACCAGAGCGAAAGTTAAGCGTTTAAAATGTCTGCACAACCACGAAAATATCAATTAAAGTCACTTGTTATGCTGTACCTCGTTACCTTTTCTGTGCCGTTTTGTAAAGGAATGCAAATAATGATTCTTTTCATTGTAGATTAATCTTTTTTCATCATAAGTCATAAGTTCATGTTGCCATGTCTAGCACACAGCCACAGTGTTTCCAAGAAAAGCTATTAAACGATTGTCAATTTGTACGACGAGACAATTACTGAATTGTTTCCGCTTTGCTTGCACACAGATACAATTGAGAAAACTTTAATATTTACTAATATTAATGTTTTCATTTTTGACTTGTTTTATTCTATACATGCCTTTTTGTCAGATTAACCATTTTGGGCCTCCAGACTAACAAACAAGCTAGTTGCAGCTGGTAGTTTGTATTGGGTATTACCGCATCCCGTCCCAATAACCAAAACTCTTTTAAATGTAGCAGTTTAAAAGCAGCAGATTAAGGACTATATGAACAGGTACCTCAGAAATTTTAATATGCATACATTTCACAACCAACAGGAATGACGGGACAAAAAAAACTGACCATTTTTTAAATGTGTTCGATGTAGTGCTGACTTTCTGAAGCACATATGGAAAGATACATTTTTTTTTCTTGGTGTGTTTATAATGCCATTGGTACCAGGAGCATAGCAATACAGTTTCATAGCAAGACTTTAGGAATGCTTAACTTTTCCTGTATTAAAAACAAAACAGGAAATCTGTGCATTTTAAAGATTGTTCAGTCTGAAACTCGACTAAGGCTACGTTCAAACTGCAGGTGAAAGCGCATCAAATCAGACTTTTTTTGACCCTATGCGACTCGGGTCCGATCACGGTTTGACATTGTGAACAGCACAAATCCGACCTAGGTCACTTTCGTATGTGGTACTGAATCCAATACATCTGATGTTTTAGAAAGCAACTGCTGTTTGAACGGTCATGTCGCATTAAATCCGTCATTTATGTCACTGACAAGACAGACGCCATTTATCAGCGCCGAAGACAGAAGACATGGGTAACCAGAGCGTGTTGTGTGTGATGTCTTCTTTTGTGCATGCGGGGCGCTTTGAGCGCGTTTTCTGTCACATTTTATTTGTAGTGTGAACAACCATTAAAAAAAAGAATCAGATTTGATAAAAAAAAAAAATCGGAATTGAGCATTAAGACCTGCAGTGTGAACGTAGCCTAACAGTGCTGAGGATTCCTCACTATACCCAATATTTGCTCTTTGCCTCACACCTGTCTATTAAAATTAACAGCCTTCTCTTCAGTTTCTATATCGATACCATTTCAAATTGGAGGGGGGGGCAGGGGATCACACAAAACACAGTGTTTCCATTTATCAGTTTATTTCTGCAAAAACACACAGACAGGATCATTATGCCATCAGCACGCAGGCTCCTCCCACTGCCTTGATCTTCTCCTCGGCCTGTCGGCTGAAGAACTTTGCCTTGACGATCACAGGCTGCTTGGGCAGCTTGCCTTTGCCCAGGACTTTGTAATATCCCTGTGAAGTAGAGCACAGGTGGAGACCATTATTTTATCTGACAAAACTCTGTAAGCCAGTGTAAGATGAACTGCTAAGCGCCACAAAAAAACGACACAAGTAAAAAGAGTCTGTTGAACCCCCCCCCCCAAAAAACCCTCAAATGTTAGAATATGCAGTAAATAATAGCATAATGGTTTACACACTGGCTTGGCAAGGAAAAAGGTTGCCGGTTCAATTCTAGCCAGAGACAAATCCACTTTGGGGTTTCATTGGGTAGAGTTGCCCAGTATAACCTTCTGTGAGACGGGAGTGCGCTAAAGTAAGCACACCAAGAAATATGCAGCACAAAAAAGGAGTAATTATTCTATAATAATAATGAAACTACGTTTACAAAAAGAAATTATTTTCAGTGACTGAAGACTATATGGTTAAATCATAAGAGTGCAAATCCAGAATTTATAGTGATTTAAAAACCAAAATGTCCGACTAAACTTTTGTGTACACTGAAGAAAAAAAAAAGCCCTGAAAGCAGAAAAATTAAAAACCGAAGTCTTAAACCTGTTTTATTAACACTATGTACACTTATGCACCAACCTCTTTGATTTTCCACTATGTTTAAACTGTATGAAGGACAACCGTTCTTAAAACGAAACAAAAACAGTTTGATGCCTGATTCCAGCTGCTCAAAAAGAAAACTTTCTAAAGTGATAATCAATGCTGACCGGTTGACATGCCGTCCCCTACTCCAAGCAACAGTAGAGCAACAAGAACTCTCATAAAGATGTGAAAGGTCCAATTATGACAAAAAAACCCCCCTGCTAATTAGAGACATTTTCATGAGCGAAAATTTTTAATAATGGCAACATTTGTCAATACTTACAGCGCGCACAGCATCGATGATGGGGGCGGGTCCTTCTGGCTTCTTGCTGTAGTTGATCCTGGTCTGCTCACTCACCAGTGTCCACAGCTTGTCCAGGTTGATGGTAGGGCAGTGGGAGGTATTCCTCTTCAGGTGGTAATGTCTCATGCCCACCTTACCAAAGTACCCTGGATGGCTGAGGGCAAACACGAGGAAATAAAATGAGATCAAATGTTTTCAAACTAGAGCAACAAACACTAATATATTCAACATTAACATTTAACTAAAGTTCACTTTTGGTATTCTAATTTAGTGGAATACTATAAGCTACTGCCCCATTTCTGATGTGATGGGTGGATCAGCAAAGTGTATTAACAATGTTTGTAACTGCCCATGTGGCTGACTGGACTATAGCAGAGGCCAGTCGGTGAGTAGGACCAGTCTTTAATCTAAGAGGACTCAAGCACACCAAGACAACAAAGTCTGTCAAGATGAGACTCTAGTCTCTATAGAAACATTAGGTAAGTGCATTTCTCCTCCTACAGCCTTAGAAAACAAAACAAAACAAACAAAAACATAACAATTAATCAGCACATTTCTTAACCGGACAGCAACAGCAAAACTACCCCTGCACACATGTGTTCCACTGATGAGCACATTTCCCAAACTGGGAAAAAGTTCAATAAACTTTTGCGTTTATAGTACAGAGTATCAGCGCACTCTTCTCCATATCTTTCAATAATCTATAGCATGGCAGTTTTCAATGAGTAGACCTATGCTGAGTAAATGAGCTCCACAGTGGGGATGTTCCAGCATGTTTCTGATTTACTGGATGAAATCTTAACTTTCATTTTGAAAATACAGCTGCTTACATATTAATCTACAGAAAGACTGGCCAAGCTGCTCCTGTGGCATCTCAATCAGCCATTTCAACTTTCTTCTGCCTGTGTCATGTAAACTCCAATTTCCAGTGCCCTTCAGTGCTAACAGTAGTCCTTGTTCTGCTGCATCTCACCAAGGCTGCAGAGCAGGTAAGGGACCACTGTCAGCAACCACAACTTAGCTCATAACAGGAGTCCGTCTACGGGTTGAGGCACTCGGTGAATTTGCAGCTGATCAATTCGGTTGTTATATATATTACCACAAGCTCTACAGTATGCAATAATATGTTGTTAACAAATACTATTACTTGAAAAACCTTGTCTGGGATACACTACTGCTATATAGGAGTGGGGCAATATATTGAATATACCTGATGTATTGCGAGTTTTTCACTGTATGTTGTTTCAAATTGTATACCTGTGCTGAGCATGCGTGTTTATTTTCTAAATAATAAATATAAAATATCAAAAAGGCTGCAGAGCAGAAAGGAGACTATATAACAATACTTGAAAAACCCTGTCTGGGAAACAGTACTGCTAAAAAGGGGTAGGGCGATATATTGAATATACTCCATGTATCATGAGTTTTTGTTTTAGTTTTTGAGTTAGTGTTGAACTCAGAAAGAGACTTACTGTACAGTAATGCCATTTGTGAAAAACCTCTGTGTGCAATGGATGGCTAACATAAAACATTTCAATTCAGATTTTTTGTTTTCAAATGAGAAAAAATTTAATAGTTTATTTGAAAGAGTATACCAGTGCAATTTTAGGTACTATATAGCTGAAAATAACTTTTGTTTTGGTAAAATAGCCAAATATTGTGACAGATTTTCCTGATATCACTCAGCCCTACTCCTATAGCCACAAAACCAGGCTTTATCTCTGAAGGAATCCAACACAACTATCCATGCAAATTGTATCAGACAACACTGAGGGCGATCAAAATCATCGAAATTAAATCTCTCAGTTAAAAGTATACATAAGCGTTAAGTATTTTTAGACATATTACCCTACAAAGACGTTTCAGGTCAAATACAGGTAAGCCTTGTTTACTTGAGTTCCACTTCACACAAGTCACACTCAAACTTCACTAATATCATTCTAAGGGACTTACTATTTGTCAAAGTTGATTCTGTGATGATGCATGCCACCAGCATTACCACGACCTCCAGGATGCTTCCTGTGCTTGCCTGTGGAGATATAAAGTTTACACTCCATCTCCATATTCTCAGTGGATAAAAATCCATCAATTAAAACCTGTATCAAAAAGATTATACTAACCAACGCGACCGTGTCCGTGGCTGACATGTCCTCGCAGTTTCCTGGTCTTGGACCTC
>VUQR01011699.1:0-13746 GCA_015108515.1 Hemichromis elongatus
TCTGTGTCATTTTGCAGTTAAGTCTCCTTCTTGCAACAACTATGTCACTATTTGTGGAAGAATTTCTGAATTTCTGCTTTAATTCAATTCAATTTTATTTATATAGATATATATAGCGCCAGATCACAACAGCAGTCGCCTCAAGGCGCTTTATATTGTACAATAGTACATACAGAGAAAACCCAACAATCATATGGCCCCCTATGAGCAAGCACTTTGGCGACAGTGGGAAGGCAAAACTCCCTTTTAACAGGAAGAAACCTCCGGCAGAACCAGGCTCAGGGAGGGGCGGCCATCTGCTGCGACCGGTTGGGGTGAGAGAAGAAAAGAACAGGATAAATACATGCTGTGGAAGAGAGACAGAGATTAATAACAGGTATGATTCAATGCAGCGAGATCTATTAACACATAGTGAGTGAGAAAGGTGATGGAAAGGAAAAATTCAATGCATTATGGGAATCCCCCAGCAGCCTACGTCTATTGCAGCATAACTAAGGGAGGATTGAGGGTCACCTGGCCCAGCCCTAACTATATGATTTGTCAAAAAGGAAAGTTTTAAGCCTAATCTTAAAAGTAGAGATAGTAGAGAAAGTAGTAGATAGTAGAGATACCTTTAAATCTATGAGGTTCTGGCTGGAGTCTGTTCATTTATATAGTGAATTTATGTTTAAGGTGAATCTCAGTGTATGCGGTCAAATGATCATAATTATCTCTATATTATCACAGTTTGCATGTAATTGCATGTAATCAATCACAACCTGATAGAGGACTGACCAAAATTGTACCACTTTTTTCGAAGACGGCACCAGAGTGCGAGTGATCAGAGACCTGGTACCGTCCTCACAGCAACCATTTCAAAGGCAAGAATATTGAAATGCACAAGGGTAACTATAGGATTACTCGCACTCAAATGGATGAGTAGCTTATAATATTCTTGCAATGTGGTAGACATCGTCCAACCCTACCAAACATGCCCACTAGGATTCAGTTACAACAAACGGATCTTGTCATTATCCTGGTGAAACTGCTAATAACAAGAATAGTATGTTTTAATGAGCCTGGGTACCCTTTTGACTTATAGTGTTTTAACCAGTTTTGGTCCCCTTATGACATGAGTGCTGGTGTTTTATTAATGAGCCCATGTCCCAGGATGAGCGGTTGCTTTTAGCTTTTTGGACCATCATACGACAAGGGTACTGGGATGTTTTAATTAGCCTTGCTCCCTAGGTAGGAATATATTTACTCACTTTTCATTTGCCGGGTGAGAAGTGTACCAGTATATTTTTAATGAGCCTCAATCCCAAGATGATTAAACATACAATGAGTCAAATCAAGCTTTCGGGCAAAGCTGTTGAAAGTTGTAATTACTCCAAACTCTTATGCTCCTGTTTGTCTTCATCACTAGAAAACTTGGCACTACCTCCAATTAATAATATGTTAATACTCATCGCTGAAACTGTTTTGATTTGTGGCACACAAATTGCTTACTTTAGCTGTTGTCATCATATTGAAATCTAAAATTTCTCTGCGTGACAAGTGAGAAAAATTAATTAAAGTTTTAACTTGACTGATTATGAACTAATTTGATGCTAGTATGTACATGGTGCTCCACTTTTTATTTTAATTGACTGACGCAAGTGAACAAGAGTCAACATAAAAGGGGGAAATGTTATGCTCAAGTGGTCACATATTGAGCTTGATGGTCAACGTGCTCTTTTGTAAAGACTAAATACTTTAATTTGTTTTGCTGTACCTGAGTAATTACCTCTATGTCAGGATGGTAAATTAAAAAAACGAAAACTTCACGATACACAATCAACTAGATATCTGTCTTGTTCCCTACTTTTTCTTCACCCTGCACTTTTATGGTAACTTTCTCATACACAGAGAGCTTTCTTGGTGTTCTAGGAAAAGAATGTGACAAAAATGTCATGAGCGTGACAATCTTCTTCTGCTCACTAGCCGTTCACCATGAGGTGACTCTCGCACTATGAATGAACCCACACTCACAGCTGTGTGGTCAAAGTTGCATTAGAAGCGAGGATATAAATAAACGTCTGGATTGTGTATCACGAACCAGCACGGCACATCCACCACTAAAGATATTAAGCTATTAATGTAGCCTGGTGTTTAAAAAGCCATTTCCTTGACTGTGTATAAATGTAAGGTACTATGCAAAAGTCCTAAGTCCTCCTGCTTCTACAGAGCCAGACTTAGTTATAATTTTAGTCTTGATAGTAATAAATTGGGTGTTGAACAGTAGTTTGCCAAGCTTTCTAAAAGCCTTTCGAAGTGTTTCTTCATTTGTTAAACAGACCTATAAATAATTCAAGTGTTAAAAAGGCAGCTATCTCAATGAATGAACCAGTGTTATGTACATAAAACTGATATTGGGGTTATTACTGAAAGAAAGTAAAGCATCACACATTACTTGTTATTTTTCTTTAAAGTAGTGCTGCAAGTAAAGTTAGATAATTACTCACTGTACTCACAGTAGAATTTCATTTGTCGTTACTTGTTAAATGACTTTTGCATTACTCTGTATCATGACCTTAAATACACTTTCACATGGTTACCAAGTATCCAGATAAGAACATATATAATGGAATTAGTACATACATATGAACAGAAAACTAACAACATAAGGCAAAATTAAAAATTAGACCAAAGAGTCTCAAAAGTGATTCTATTATAGAAACAGGAACATGTAGAAATGAATTTTACAATGCTAGGAGCCTAGCTACTCATCACTTGAAGATCATACTCGAGATATGTCGACATGCACTCAGCCATAAAATTGCTATGTGTTCTTTGCTAGCTTTGTGTTAGCATGCTGTCTGTGTGGATTAACAGAGTTGATATTGCCATAGCAGATTTGGCTGTTTCTCTCTTGGATGCAGTTTGTACCATTATGATCTTGTACTGTTGTTCAATAAAGATGAATATAATGTCCATATCTCCACTCCTCAAAGGTTTCTTCCGCCCTGCTACTGAAAAATTATAATTATTAGGTGTAGCGTGCACATAACAGACAATTTAGCAAAGAACGGTCTTATCTTCAGGCACTTTGTTATTAGCTGCATGACACAAAAACATTTTAAACTGAGGTGCCACATTTCAATCAGTTTATTTATTAGCTGTTTATTACCGGTTGCATTTTGTCAGTGCATTGCTACCTTTCTTGGATGATGACTGTAAGCAAGTGTCTTTCCATGTATCAGCACCTTATATCACCTTAATAGCATTATTGCATGCCTGGTAGTAGAGGACTAGATGCCAGTGAATATGAATCATCTTTACACTGGTTTAAACTTTGCACAGCACTGCTTCTGCTGCTGAAGAAAGACTTGTTTGGGTATTTGCCTGTCTATTGCTACAAGACTAATGATATCTGTTTTTAAAATTCTGGCCTGCATAACTGCAGACCAGGTTTTTATGCAAAATAAATAGCACAACCCAAATTTATTACACTTACTAATGTCTATTTGATGACCTATACTTTGAAGTGTTTTAATAAATACCTGTCTAATACTCTGACATCTAGAGTAACATTAAACCATAACTTAAGATTTATAATACTACGACAACGACCTCAATACACTTATTAATCAAGGCTGTGTTATACTTTATTTACATGTGGTCTTGTTTCAGTCCCAATAACTTGTATTAATCTAAATTTTTCATCCTTACATCTTATTCTTTGAAATTATCCACTTTGATCTTCTTTCAAACTCATCCTGTGACATCATGGTCACATATGATATTGCAGCATAGAATCCAACACTATCTCAACTGATATATTGCATCATGACATCATACATTTGCCTTTGATGATAAGGCTTTTGATAATGGTGATTGTTTGCCTAGCAGCAGGGAAGAGACCCCCAAAATGAGGCCACCCCTCATTCTAATCACCTTGTGTTTGGCACTGCACTTACTCAAGTTCTCAGTAGTACATCCATCAAGATTGATATGGATGGGACGAAGAGATGTCAAGCTAAGCTAAGAGCACACACACAGACAGACATACACTGATTTGTTAGTAAGATGTTTTTCACTTTAACGTGTGTGTGTGTGTGGGTGGAGTTTTCAAGGTGATTTTAATATTTATTACTGCTTTCCTTTGATGTTTGGGAATGTATCTTCCATCTTTTGTTATATTGTTATAAGGTTCTTTTTGTCCCTATCTGTCCTGTATTCCCTGTCTATCATTTTCTTCTTATATCCCATCTCTGAAGCAGACTGGTATGTCACTAGATTGTTTTTTCTCTGCCTTTCCATTTGCTTTTGGAGCCTTACCCCTCTAACATTTATTGCTGTTTTTTTCCCTATATCATTCCACTAGCACTACACCCTGCTGCTGTCTCTCCATCCCTGTATATTACTTTCCACATACCCACTTCTTATTTATGATGATAAGTCAGTGAGGTTTACCAAACCATCTGCACTTGACTTACACATACAACAGAAACATAACATAATATTTAGTATGGAAAACTTCAGTTTGCATGTGCATAGCATACAAGTGAAGGACATATTCAAAGTTCGCTGAACTCAAAGTTGAAATTAAGAGGGAAACATAGAAAAGACAACAGATCTTGGACTTCATAAGCAGCTGACAGGCACCGGTGGACGAGGATTAGTAAAGCTTTCCATCAACCTTGTTTTGCAGTAATTCTGACAAATCATCAGAGGACACAGAAGGGAAAACAGTGTTCTCCTCACATCGGTGACATTGGGTGCTGCTTGACTTTAACTTTAGTCAGGCATTCGAAGGAAGGCTTTGAGAATCTCCTCAATCCCATTGACACGTCCTCCGTAGGAGGAGCAGACTCCGAGGGGGACGACTCCCTCATCACTTGGGATGAGGTAATGAGACAGTTAAACAACTCCTTAGTGGCAGGACCCTAGGGTGGATGAGATTTGTCATGAGTTCCTTAAGGCTCTGGATGTTTGGGGCTGTCTCAGTTGGCACACCTCTGGAACACAGGGTGATAGGTGCCTCCAGAATTCCAGATTTTGGTGGCGGCCCCCTCTCTAACAATGGAGAGTGGATAGGAGTTTCAATTACAGAGGGATTAAACTATTCAGAATCCATTGAAAGGTCTAGAACAGGGTGCTGGAGAGGAGTCTCCCTGCGGTAGTCTAACCTCAGATTCACGAGGAACAATGCTGTTTTTGTCCTGGTCATGGTCGGAGAGTTGTTCCGTAAGTATCACCTCAGTAGGGATGTTGATGCTGTCCTAGTCAATCGTGGTGAACAAATGTCTAACCAGTCCTTTGGGGTTTTTTTACATTTTGTTTTTTAACTTCATCAGCTAATAGTAGAGTCAATAGCCAAATTGGATCTATAGATTTAAATGTGAATAGCCTGGTGCAGGTGCAGGCTACCCAAGAAGCATTTTGGGTGCTGAGAAGGTGTTATTAGTTTCGTTATGTGTCTTCAGATTAAATGCTGTCCGATCATCGCCACTACTGCTGTCAGCTGTGTTCAACCCTGTACTGGCTGTGAACAGACCTGACATACTGAGGCAGATACAGAAAGAGAAGGGGGGGGGCAGGATAATGGATAAGCCAGCACACTGACAAAGTGGTGATCCATACAGCACTGAGTCTGTGTGTGCGTATGCATGTCTTTGTGTGTATACATTTTTTTTTTTCGTTTTTTGAATTCAAGTGGGTCGACAATCCGTTTTCTCGAGAGATGCATCAATCTAACACAAGGTCGCACTGTCTTTCTTCGACAATCCCCTCCTTTTTCCCCTTTCCTCTCATTACTACTCCCCATCAATCCGCTCATCACAACTGCCCCCTTTCTCTCCCCTTTAAGCCTACCCTCCTCTACCAATTCTCCCCTTCGTTTCTTTTCTCTATTCCCCTGAAATAGTCTCCTCACCCATTTTGTCCCCTCTGTTCCTGCTCCGTCCTCAATGGATGAATGGATCGGGTAGAAGGGATGGATGGATAGGACGGGTGATGGATGAATGGCTGGCTGGTTGGGTAGAGGAGTAAAGACAGAGAGAAATCGGACCCCAGGGACTGTAGATGGGTGTACCTGCTGATGGAAGCTTAAAAAGAACATGACACAGGAGAACTTTTAAAAGAAAAAACAGCCTTTTCTCCACTCTGCCCGCTCATGTATTTCAGCCTTTTACAACCATGTCTCTCAGTTTTTGTGTTTGAAAGATTCCGTACTATATTTTTAGGAGTCAAACCTGTCAGCCAGCCAGGCAGTCCTGTAGCAAAACAATTTGGTATATGCTTTGTGCTGTGCTGCAGCCCTGACACAGCATTTGATAGAACAAATGGGCAAACATATTAGCTGGGCTTCTTTTATTGTAACACTGTGCTGTTAAATGGTCTTGAAAGGTCTTTTGTGCAGATTAAGCAAGCTGCATCAAGAAGAAAGTGTAATTTAACTTGCAAACAGTCTGAAACACCATGGCTAAAGACCCATGCATACTGTGGTAATGTTATACACATATTATAAGGTCACTGCTATTCTGTTTAGTGACCATTTGATGGAGAGGTCAAAGCACATCTTTACTTAAATATCTCAAAGACATTCTGGAAGATTTTTCGGGATAGTATCACACCACACATGAAGCTATTCAATTTCCTTTCTTCTCAAATTAGCCATTACACTTCAGTCTTTTTCATGAAATGAGACAGTATTATTATAAAATGTTTACTTTTCTGTTTTTGGTGTGCCAGATTCAACTTATGTAGCCATCAATCAAGCTGTTTCGAATTCCTCTCTCCTTTGAAAGAGCAATTTTTTTTTTTTCAGATATCCGATCAACCCAGGCGTCTGTTGAGATTACGCTTCTTTGCCTTTATTGCCACAGTATGTTCGCATATTACTCCAGCATATTTTGTAGTTCACCATCATTGGGTTTTCCCTTTCACTGTGTATACTTCAGGCAAAGAAGCCATGCAAATATATAACAGATGGTAACAAGCAGAATGCAGTCAAGTACAACGTGCTCAAATGAGCACCGCTTTTTCTCAATATGGCCTGGTAAAAAATGATTAAAAAGCTTTAGAAACTATTGCAGATTCAGATAGAAAACAATTTGCCAGTAATCGAAAACTTTGCTTCCTAAGTGCTACCCTTAAACGTAATTAGTTTTTGCCACTAATCTGGTATAGTACTGGATATTAAGTCAACATATATTCACTACGATAATCGACTACAAATGTCATTGCGATCAGGCTTGACCTAGGTGCTGGATTGGTTCATCTGTAACCTTTATGTAGAACTATATTAGCCATTGTCCATTGTTTCCAGTGTGTAGCTACACTAAGATAACCTTAAGATTGATGTTATCATCTGCAAAAAATTATGTGTGTATTCCAAAATGTGAAGATGTGTTTTTATATTAACATACATAAATAACAAGTAGCCTGTATATAGCTTACTATGCATCACTCACAGAGCCAATCTAAAACGTCATCTGATGAAATGAATCAATTATTGAAATGGATGGAGGCCAAGGTGATGGCTGGAAAAGATCAGGGATGTCTGTGGTGTTCTTCACTGTCATTTGGGAAGAAAGCAACCTTGGCTCAGCAATCTGTCATGTTAGTCCATGCCATCAGATTTCCTGCCATGACACACTATTAATTAGTTATTGAATTATATGTTCAGAAGCTAATAGTAATAGCTGCGATAAACTAGCCTAATAAACATGCCTGTGTGTGATTATTTTCACTGAATAGAATATAATGTATTGTTAATGGTACATGAGACATGATTGTAAACAAACTTGCATTGAACTTTAGATGCTGGGATGTCTAGTAATACTTTACTTTTCTCTATTTCCATGAAAGCACCAGCATGTTGGTGAAAAAACCCCCAGTTTGTTTCAGTAGTAGAAGAAGTCTGCTTTTATGCATTTCTTTCACAAAAGGTTTAACCCAGCGGGTTGGTGTTTGCATCCTGTGTGAAACCTCGATTCAGTCATTACCTAGTTTTATCCATTACATCTAGCCACTTACTTATTTTTAGATCATTATTATCATTATTATTATTATTTTTACATTTACCTTTTATGTTTTCTGTGACAGTTTGGTCAATCCATAAAACTTTTTGGGTTGAAGTACATTTTACAGTGTAGACACGTGTTCTAAAAATCTTCTGACAAAATGAAGTTAAACTTCTCCATAGGGCATAACTCTGTGGTTGAACATGGAGATTAGCTGAAATCAGTGAATAGGGTTATAAACAAAATTCAAAGCTAGCTGTTGTTCAATCCATGGCGACTAACTATGAAGTTCCAAAGGTGGTGGGGCAAGGAGACTATAAGTCATTCCCATGTTACACTCCTCCCCTTGTTAATTTTATTTTACATTTCCAACTGCTCAAGGAAAGTCTTTGCTTCCGTGTCAGGTGGCTTTCTGTTTATTTGTTTCCTGTTTTATTTTTTAGCAGCATGCGTCTCTGGTGCTTCGTATTTACTTTTATTTGACTTGTCTTTTTTACTTTGTCTCGTTATACCTGATTGGTTTCAGCTGTGTTCCCCATCTGTTACCTCTCCCTTTGTTATCTTGTGTATCTACTGTCTGAGTCTCTTCTTATTCTTTACTGTGTTGTCCACATTGCTGTGTGTCTCTTGTGTACTTAGAGACAGCTGGGATTTAGATTTCTTGGCCTTTATGGGGAAATTACAAATGTTGTAGCATAAAGTGGAATTTTTTTGGTGTTTTTTTTTTATGTGAGCTTATGGTAATACGTTTTAGTTTAGTCCCCTGCATTCAGGTCTGCAAAACTTCAAGACACATAGCGGTTCAAGACAAAGTCTGTCTATATCATGGGTGGCCTGCAAACTCACTGATTGTCCCATCAACACTCTTAATTTCTTACATTTAGTATCTTTCAGGTCATGTAGGATTCCCCTAACTTACTTATTTTACCAACAGGTCTATGCTCCTCCTCTGCTATGTCACACGTACATCTAGATGCATATAAAGGTTGACTGGAAATGCAAATAAAGAATGAAAATGAAAAAAGGTCGCGTTATCCAAAGCTTGGCTCTAAAACTCAATCATTAAAATGCTATGTTTATTATTGCAGAATGTCAAATTATTCTTTTACTTGGGTCACAATAATACAAGATCAATACATTCATGCACTTTGTCTTCTTAGTGTAGAGTAACTCATTCTTTCCAATCAGATAGATACACACAGTGAGGATCCCAAAGTTAGCCTTGTCCAGGGGCCCCACTGAGTCACGGCCTCAGCATGTATATTTTATGGTAACTCTAGGATGTGTGTGTGTGTGGGAGCAGACCAACATAAGAGTTAGATTGTGTAAACTGTGTAAAGTGGTGTCAGTGTGCACATGTAGTTGTGGAAAACATGTCCTAAGCAACATGCATATGTTTGTATCATGGAGACAGTTGCTGGGTTGTGGGTCTGTATTTACTAAAAACAATGAGAGTCATTTTGAGCAAGCTCAAGCCTGGTTTGACTGTGGGTGAGTGCTTTGGTCGTTAACAGTCAAAGTCACTTCTCTCTCTGTTTTTTCTTAGTCAACTTTGTTCTTAATGGGGATTTTTTTTTCTCTGCCACTCTTGGCAACCTGTACCTGCTTATTGTGCCTGCCAAAATTAGATGGACTGCATTTGAATAGTAAATAAAGAAGTTATTGACTGAAACGCCCCGAGCTTAAACAAAGATGTGCTTGATGGTGATAAAACTGAAAGGATTTAAACTTTTCTCTGTTTTTTTCTGTGACTACCTGTGATATTGTCTGAATTTTAAAGTTTTAAGTCTTTCTCTATGAGCTCCGCACCTTGAATGCTTCACCCCGATTCCCCTTGCACAGTTCTCAGTGGAGCTTTTCATCAGCTTGACAGAAAGCTGGCATTAGATGGATTTATTCACTTGCTCGTGCACAAAGTCATTTCAGTGATTATATATATATATATATTTTTTTTTTTTTACAAAAAACTTTGAAAGATGAGAGCAAAAGCATATCCTTAAAGAAGATTCTGTGAGCGCTTACAGGAAGACAAGTTCATATCAATGAGAGAATAAAAATACACAGGTACAGTTTTGAAGGTGAACATGAGCAGATATTTGCAGTATATGATATGAGCACCTGTATGCTCGAGGACGCTAACTGTCTCGTCAGCCACTTTAATGGGTGTAAAAATATAGCCCGTGACCTTTTGAAATAAAGAGCAGAGAATATGAATTTCTGTGACTCCTCATAAGTGAAACAGAGGATTGCTTTGATGCATTATTTAATTTGGAAACTAGTAACAGAGTGGCAACAAAATTCATTCCATCTTTGTGCAAACACTTGGAAGAATTTGCTTTAATCAATATTTATTTTGCAAGAATTCACTGCACTTGAGAGAAACTTTAAATTAGCACGACCTTAAAAGATTTAGCTCATTTCATCTGGGGAAATCTCATCATGTTCATCTGCCACTTTAACTTACAACCCAGGCTGTTTACTGTTTCATACTGTTTAATTTTTATTATTTGAGGCGGAAATCGGGCTGACAGGTAGAAAGAAGGAGGCAAATTAAAGGAGACAGGGAAGAGGAGAAACGGTGGGTAGAGAGAGACTGAGAAACTGAGGTGCCCCGTGGAGAACAAATGGCTGGTTAGTAATATATGAGGGGCATCAGCTTACACTGAAGGATAAAAAGGCATTGAGGCAGGGGATACACATCTGTCATCTGCTGTTCACACACACACACACACCCACACACACCCTCATGCACCAGCTGGGAGAGTGTGATGTAACTAGTGACTATTGTTCCATGGCTCAATCCTCTTTTTCAGTTGCTAACCTGAAATCCACCCTGAGAAAAAAAGCTTCAGAGGGGTAAAAGGCACAGAAATTGTGGCCTGTCGCCTTCTCGACAACAACGCCAAAATGCTTAAACTTTGTGAAACTAAATTTTGTAGAAAAGCAGTTGTATGGAGTCGATTACTTGCTCTTTGAGTGTCCAGGAAATTATGCTGGCCCTTGCTGCACAAGATTCTCGCAGTTAAAACATACAGCTTATGAATATGTCTAGACACATGATTTGGTTTGAGGGAGAAAATATTTTCTGAGTTAACTAATAAAACATTCAAAGCCTGCCTGGAAGCCATGACACAGCTTGACATCCAGGGAAATATGTGTATTTTTCAAGAAATGAACAGGACTGTGGATGATGTAGGCATAAAAAATATTTGGGTTACAGAAGATTATTCTTCTGTGCCAAAGACTTTTGCTTTGAATATCTAGCTATCTAACCCACACACGTAATATTACAGACTATTACTTGTGTGCAATAAAGCAAGATTTGTTCATTTCCTGTGAAAAATTGAAACAATGGGAAAGTAAAGTAGCAGTTGTGTTTTATCAATATGATACAGAGAGATAATTAATTTAAATTTAACTTGTGCCTTATGTAGGTGCTGGCCTATCACGTGAACCCAGAACAACCTAATTGCGTCTTAAGATTGAGTTTTATACCATTTACAGACTATTTTCTTTAAATTTAATGAATTGAAAGTCCACAAATTTAATATTAGTAATTTTGGCTAAGTAGGAAGAGTGATTAATGCATCTCACAGAGTTTCGGTGTCTGTATGACAGTTACAAACCACTCAGTCAGAGGAAGCTATATCTTGCAGAAGCAACCTATTGATTTGACCAATGACAAGCTGGCTCTGGTAATGCTCTTTCACTTTACACACTGTGCTCTGAAACCCATGTTTTCTGTGGCATCATGCAGTAATTGTTTTTCACTGAGTTGAGCATTGAGCACTCGCATATGCTTTGGCCACCTTTTTAAGAGCAAAAAAATCAAGCATTGTGCTGTATTACTAGTGATGCATAAATGGCTTTACCTTCCAAAGGCGCAAAAATAAATAAAGCTTTTTTCCTACTATTGCAATACGGCAAGTGTACATCTGAAGACCATCAGCAGCCTCAAAAAATTATGTAGAATTCATGTTTAGCTAGCCACGCAACACAAATTATGAGTCATTTGCTCAACCTACCAGTTAGCGTAGGGTGTACTGCTTTCTATATGGAAAAACACATAGATGGTAGTGGTAGTTGGACAAGACAGCTTGGGCGTCAGGACCATGACAACACTAACCACCTACTGGAACTAAGCTAGCTAGCCTAACCTGATATTAGTGATTAGCAATCATTTGATTGTAACTGCATATGGCAGTAAATTTAAACCTGAATACTGAAACTTGTGTTTCTGCTCTGTATCCGCTAGCATGTTCCCATGTTTGTGAGGGTGTGCATAATTATTTACTGATTATGTTCTGGGGCTCTGTGGAAATACCAGGGACAGGTGATGCTAACGTTTCACCTTTGTCTTTAATCTGCCATTAGCAATGCAAAAAAAGAAGAGCAACAGTTATTTACTATGCCAACTTATTTAAAGCATGCATGACAGAAGTTGAGAAAGAAAAGCAATTTATTTATTCAAATGCTTAAACATTCTTTCATTTTAAATGTATCTTTTGATCTTAATTTACAACTTATTTTTCTTTAACCTCTTCCATGGGATTTCGTCAACTTAATATAAAAATGAGTTAAACCGATTATTTTAACATCATCTAAATTGAGCATTTGCTACTGACTTTTTAATTAACACATACATGGCGGCACACTGTGTACACTTTGCATTTGTGCTGCTCCAATATAATAGTACAAATTAATCCAGTGTATTCAGTTTCACTTACTTGAAAAAGGAAATAAAGTTAGAATATTAGGTTCACGGTGCTAAATACATTTAATTTCAGCGTTTCAATTTTTAGTTTACCTTAATAACCATAGGTAGTCTGCTGACATAGAACATGAGTGAATTTTAATTGCTTAATTGTGCCATGCAGTGTGCAATGTGGGAGCATCTGTGTTGTTGTGTTTGTGCATTTATTTATTAAGGTTTAATATGATTGTTTTTCCTAAAGCTATAAAGACTCTGAGATTGTTACCGGTACCATGACCAGATTTTTTTTTTTTTTGAGGAAATATAGTAAGACAGTTTAAGTAGGCCTTGATTTTCATTATGATGTAATGAAAATACAATTATCTCAGAATGCTATTTGTTGTAAGTGCTTGCTCGTTGATACATTTTAAACCTGTAAGTGAGTAAAGTACTGTTTAATTTTACTAGTAAGTGCAGAAGGCTTTGCACAAGTCATATTCGGTAGTTCTTCAGGAGCATCATAACTTAGGGTGACCAACCGTCCTCTTTTCCCCGGACATGTCCACTTTTCACGTTCCGTCCGGGGCATCCGGGGGCATTTTTGAGATTGATTAAAAAGGTCCGGGTTTTACGAGCCTACAGGGGACCCATATACGTTACGTCATACCTTAACTGCTGCCTGCTTTGCGAGTGGTTTTTTTGCGCTCACAGACGGGACAGACGGTGCGCAACTGCGCACCTGGTGATGTTTAAAAAATGCCGAAGCGCAAGTGCACCTTTTCAGATGAACTGCAAAAGAAATTTCCCGCATACCGACAAAATAAATGGGAGGCGGAGTGCACCGTGTGCAGAGCTGGCACATACGTTTGTGTGTCTAACAAAGGTGCGGGTGATCTTGATGCTCACATGGACGCAGAAAAACATAAAACGGCTGTGCGAGGGGAAAATTCATCTACTAAGTTAACTGAGTGGTGGTGGAACTGAGTTAACTAAGTTAGTTCTACTGAGTAAGTTAGTTTTTTTGCACTTGGTGACTTTTAAAAGCCTATCTGAAATTTTTTATTT
>VUQR01011701.1:0-22232 GCA_015108515.1 Hemichromis elongatus
AGAATTGAGCCATTGTGGCTGAAATAGCAGAGCGTACATTGTGTCATTGTTCGTACAGAACTGCACACACGCAAACACACACAGAGTGTACTAGATGTCCAGCAGTGAGCAAGCGTGTGAGTCAGGGGTCAGACTGGGTGCCAAGACCGGACAAGGTCAAGACTCCTACTCAGAACAAACCAACAACACACAACAAAAGAGTGTCACACTGCAGACAGGGAGGCAGGCAGGCAGCAGAGACAGGGAGGGAGAGAAAGGAGGGAGAGAACCAAAGTAGGAGACGACAAAGAATGAGGGAAATGTGGGGAATGAATGACGGTGGGTGAGGGAAGAATGCAATGAGACTGATAAAGGCAAGAAGACGCATGTAGGCGAGGAAGAGGAGGATGCATGGATGGGGTTAGAGGAAAGGTGTCGAAAGCAATGGAGGGTGAGCTTAGATGCAGGCAGGGTTGAAAGATAAGCAAGAGAGCATGAGACAATAAACAAGAGACGGGAGGCAGACGTAAGTGAAAAGCGGCGGTCATTGTGTCTCCCAGTAGTGCCCTGATCTGGGAGGTCATACCACATCAGCTCTGATGGTTGTTTGTGTGTCACAGAACAGAACACCACAGTTGTTCAGTGTCTTCACAAAGGAACCAGTGTGTGCTGGGACAGACAGCACACACTGTCTCAACACTCATCTTTTTTTGTGTTCTGAAGCTTTCCTCTGTAGATTCCTCAGGCAGCCACATGTATTCATATACTGTGTAAACCGCACATACACTCAGCCACTTGGAGATTGACCTGTGCTGCCCTCTGCTGGTGAACACGCATTAGAGCAGCTGAGTTGCGGTTCAAATCACTGGTCCTCTCACTGGGAGTTCTGGAGGCTTCATCTTGCATCATCTCCATCCTTTAGATATGAAACGGTCCTGTTAATACTTTGCTTTAAATCTGACTTTTCAACAGCACAGATTTGATGAAGCCAGTCTTCAGTTTAGACCTGAAATAAATGACTTTAGGATATTTGCAGGCATTTTAATGTCAGATTCAGCTGTTTAGTATCAGGATGGTCTCTTTTTTTTTTTTTGCATTTCATCACTTTAAAATGGAAATGGAGGTGTTCACCATCTCTGCTACATCTCTCAGTGGTCACGTACCTGTAGGGAAAATTAGTGTTATTTTCAAAAGGCTAATTAGGGATCTACAATCTGGCTCTAAGATCATACGAGGATATTTCGGGCTAGAATCACTGCAGGTGGTCTAAATCTCATTTGTCCCCACGGCCTAAATGATCAGTTGATAAACGCTGAATGTTTCCTGGATACAAATCCTCTCATTACTAAATAAAGCATTCTGTTTAATTGTGAAACTCTGACAGGAAGTGCTGATCTGAAGTGTTTTGATCCTTCTATCACGACGCGGATCCACTTGCTGCTCCATACTATTGTCTGCATAATGATGTGTAGTACACCCAATGAGCATCTTTGTCATTTTGTCACAACCAGTCAGCCGGAGACTTTAATGATGTCATCTGTGTTGTTCGTCAGCAAAGCGAATCATATGCCAAATTTAAGGTCATCCAACATGTATATCCTCAGATGCCCCTCATCCCTATAAAAAAGCAATTAAGGATCAGATAATGTGACTTTAACTTGAAGACAGTTTTTATAATGTATGTGAAACATTCGCAAATCTTCTGTTCCTGTATGTGAATTAAGTTTGAATTGCCTTAAAGTGTTTATTGGACAAAAACTAAATATTTCAGAGGGTCTGTTGTATTAGGTGTTTTGGAGATAATGGAGATTGGTGTGGAGATCAAGTGATATATATATTTTTTAAAGAGTAGTCATTACTGCTAAAGTACCTTTAATCTCTAAAATTTTGACTCTAATCCTCGTCCTTTCTTTCCATGTGTTTGTGCAGCTGAACTGGAGTTTGTTCAGATCATCATCATCATCGTTGTGATGACTGTGATGGTGGTGGTGATCATCTGCCTGCTCAACCACTACAAGCTCTCCACCTGGTCTTTCATAACGAGGCAGAGCCAGGCCCGCAGGCATGACCATGCCCTACAACAGGTCAGTGTGGGTGGGTGGGTTTGTGGGCGGGTGGGTGTTTGAGAAACAGAGAGAGAAAGGGAGAGCTAAAAAGAGACTGTTTGTTTGTGTTGCTTGTATCGAGTGGCTTAGACGGTGCTGTTCTCCCAGCATCCATGCCAGTAACATTTTGATCTAAACTGGTGTGTGCGTGTGTTCATCTGTTCTCACTGAATGTCCCTGCCTAGTCACTGTGACAGTACATTTCTGTATTTCTGCAGCAGGACAAACATAGCTTACCAGTATGTTCCCAGTAAAGCTGTGCTGAGCTAAATGAATCCTTTTATCCCAGTCTGCGTTTCTGTCCCAGTTTCAGCGAGGTAACGGCTTCCCGCGCGTCTGTTAGATGAACTTGCTGAATTGGTTTCTTCGGAGCCAGACTCTGTCAGGCCTTGATGTTTAATTCACTACAGCGCCGTCTAGACAGCAGCCGCTCTGCCCCCGTACTGACATGTACACTCTGGGACAAACACACACGCGTACACACTTTATTTACGTGAGTTGAAATGGACTCTGGCTCAAAACACGATGCGTTATGGATCCACTGACAAATTCAGCTTAATGATTTGTCAGCTTTGGTGTGCTATTAGCAATTATTTGAATATTACTGTTGAGCTAATAAGCTCTGCTTTTTGATTTCTCCTGCCACTCTGTGCTGTGTATCATTCAGTCCAAACGAGGTGCAGAGCAACATCATAAAGCAACAGAGTGCAAGTGGAAGAATAGTTGATGGCCTTTACCCCTAGAAGATGAATGAATAAACAATATTTATGCATGTTTATGCCCCCCTCCCCCGCTAAAAAAAAATCCCTCTAAATGTTGTTGACTGTGCTGTCTGAGAAAAGATCCTCCAGTCAAATGTAGATGAAGGGGAAACTGCAATTATTTGACAGTCGTGTTTATTTGTTGTAGCTTTTATCCTGCCTATTTTTAAGATGGAGCCTTCTGTCTTTTCTTGTGTTTGCTCTCAAACAGGGCAGAATTTTGGGTTTGAAGCCATCAGGCATTTCTCAGTGCTGCTGTTTCATCTTTTGCGTACTCATTAAGTTGTTACTTTTGGGGTGTTTTTTATTTTTTTATTTCATCTTTTCTCGTCTTCTTCTCCTTTTTTGTTCTTTAGCCGTAAAGTAAGAAAGTTTGTTAATGGCGTCACATCAAAATCCATTTCAGACACAGCAAACAGCAAGCAGTAATGACTGTAGACTTCTAAAGCATTAGACACATTATCCCTAGAGCCCAGCCCCAGCTCACCCCCCAGTTTCCACCACTGGATATCCAGGCTTATATTTGGTCAGCTCAGATTCTTATTGTTATACTGGGAGCTGCTCACCTGGACAGGCTATGTGATGAAACCTTTTTTTTAATTGTCTTTTACATTTATATTTGTCATCTTAGATATTTGGGAAATTCTGGTACAGTCCTATGTATGCACGTTCTTTTTGTTGATTGTGCTTCAGCGAGATGCTCAGACTATCACAACAATCTTCAAACCACCTGGGAACTTTTTGAACCTTTGCCTTCCTCTTTGTTTGTGTGTCGTTGTGCAGGACGGGTGCCTGTGGCCTTCAGACAGCGGCTCTCGGCAAGGTGCCTCGGAGGTAAGACCACCACGCTGACCCCTGATAAACACATTCAGCTAATGCCGCAATATACAGGAGCTGAGTGCTAAGCTGACTCAGCTGAATTAAACTTCACTTTTGCATATAAGAAACCTGTACGGGTTTAATAGTCATAATACAGTGAGAATGGACCTTTTATTTGTAGTCGGAGATGTCTAATCCACAGTTAGTTTTTTTCAGTAATGGTGCACATTGAAAAATTTATTTCCTAGTGAAAACTGAGTGTTGCTTTGGCTACACATGTTATATGTAAACTTGATGAAAAATGCTTAGTGAAGCTACTGAAATTCAATATGTGTGAGTTCTTACTAAAGTTCTTACTGCTGCTAGTTTGGCTGTCTGCAGGTAGCTCACTTTCTCAGTGTGTAGCCTCTAACCAGTTAGGTTACTGTGATAATGTTGTTGGTCCTTATCACCAGATCCACTGCTCAGAGAGAGCATTGGATCTGGAAGCAGCTGTGAGTTTCTGGAAGCAGCTGTGAGTTTCCTTACATTGCTGGAGCGTTTAGAAATTCTCAAACCTTTAACCAAGTAAGGTATAAAGAACTAACTGGAGACGGTGACTTTTGTCAGCATAGTGACTATAAGGAAGCAATCAACACATAATGCAGCACTTTTTGACGATTTGAATGATGACGTCAGACGGCCGGACTTACATACTGCCTAGTGCAGTATCCTTCCTCACTACAGCTTTTGTCTGTAGTCTGAGTGTAGAGGTATTGTTAACTGTGATGTATGGCTGAATAAATTGTGATAATCTGACACATTTATTGCAGCCTCATCTCAGTCAGAATCACAGTGTGACCAGCTGGACTCGGTTCATTTGGTTAGGCGGCTAAATTGGTTTCTCGCCTGGTTTTTAGGGAAGCAATTTAAATATTAATAAAATCGTTATTGGCAGCTCTGGTTATGGGTTATTTCAGTGTTTGTCCTTGTGGAAAAACCAAGTGATCTTTAAAGGCTTACAATCCGGTGCTCTCTGCTGCTGTATGTTTTATTTTCCAAGTAGCTGTAGCCCTTAAAAAACACAACAAATACAAACCACCCAAATTTTATACCTTTTTATCAAACTAAAATGCTATGAAAAGAACATGGTAAATGGCCTGTATTTGTATAGAGCTTTACTTAGTCCCTAAGGACCCCAAAGCGCTTTACACTACATTCAGTCACACACGCATTCACACACTGGTGATGGCAGCTACATTGTAGCCACAGCTGCCCTGGGGCGCACTGACAGAGGCGAGGCTACCGGACTCTGACCACCACCAGTAGGCAACGGGTGAAGTGTCTTGCCCAAGGACACAACGACTGAGACTGTCGGAGCTGGGGCTCGAACCAGCAACTTTCCGATTACACGATGAACCGCCAACTCTTGAGCCACGCTCGCCCCGTAACATAGATGATAAAAGTGCATTTAACAGTTTGGCGTTCAGAGTCAGCGTAGAGAAAAGTGCAGTGTGTAAAAATGGTAATTAAAAGGAATAAAACAGAGAAAGGAGACCTGAACCCACTCAGGGATGGCTTTTGTCTAATCTCCACGCTCTGCTCGCACCGTTATAAAAGACATCCATTTCCTCTCAGCTTCTCTTTGTGTCTTTGTTGGCTTATTTATCAGCGCTTGCCCTTGTAGAATTGTTTTGTGGTTCAGTCAGGGCCCAGAGAGCTTGACATGTGCATTTTTTTGCTTGCTGGTAAATATTTGATCGTGCAGGAATTGGAGCTCAAACACTGTGTTGCAATGGGTATGCCTGGCGCTGTACTCCAGAACAAAATCAAAATTGGCATGTTCTCAGAGACGTGCGAATACAAAAGCACAAACAAATGCCAGTATACTCATTGTGACTGGTGATCTGATCTCTTAATTGCGTTGATGCCAGATGGAGGAGCTTCCGAGTCAGGGTTGGAAGAGCCGCGCTGGGTTGAAAGACTGCTGGAAAATCACATGGTAGTATTGATTAGTTGCAGATAATAGTATATTGAGGCTGTGTGAAAGTTTTTGCTGGCAAGTGTGGATGCACTTTGGCAGTCTGTACTGGCTCGTAGGGGCTTATAGCACCAAGTCGGATTTAAAGTGCCCCAGTATTTCTGCGAGACAGAGAGAGCGAGGGAAAAACAACGTGTGCACCAAGAGATACCCGGAAACGAAGGAAAGGGCCATGGAGAGACGGAACGCAGAGGGAGACGCAGCCACTGAGTGTGGGTGGCTGATGGATGCAGGGATGGGGGCTGAGTGAGTGTTTGTGTGGCGGGGCGGGGGGTTGGATGGTTTTTGGTGCGTCATTAATCAGCAACACCTCCCCTGACACTGTCTAGACAGACGTCTGAGAGCTGCCCCGCTCTGCTGCGCTCTGCTCCCTCTATCAGCTCCACACCTTTCTCCCCCCACCGTCTGTCTATTTGTCTATCTCTGTCCTTTCTCTCTCTGCCTTCAGCTCCTTTTCCCTTCTTGCTTTTTATCTCCCTGCCTCTTTCTTCTCCTCCTTTCTTTCTCTCTCCTTATCTCAGTAGCCTTTCTTTTTAATCCTTTCAGCTCCACTCTCTCCCTCACTCCGTCTCTCCATTTCAATTGCCCTGATCCTCTAACACCCCCCGTCTGTTGTTCTCTCCACCCAGACTGCCTCGTCAGTGGGGGTTGGCTATTAGAGCCGCAGTCACTAATTGAAATGGGTTCCCTCTGATAATGACTCGACACAGTGGAAATGTGCGGAATTGGATAGAAATGTGAGAAATGAAGAAATGGATCATGCCGTCACAGTCTGAAGAGTTAATTGAGGTGAAGATCTCTGACAAAAGCTGGTGGATGAACCGGTGTGCTGAATGTTTTTCTGTTTGAGTGCCGGCTCCTTTCTTCCTCTTTACTGTAATTACATTGTAATGTCTGTCACAGCTAATTGTTGGCACGCTGGTGTGTGCTGTTGCTGCACCAGAATCATCATTCATTTTAAATATACAGCACGGTGACCATACTTCACTGTACGGTGGCTCGTCCTCCAGGAAAATCAGCCAATGCAGAAATGATTGTTATGCAGAAAGCGTCATGTGAGTTGCCATAAGGCTCTAAGTGGTTTACACTGTGACCAAAACAGAATAAATATCAAATAAAGGCTGTGTACCAGGTAGGGATAGAACTGCTGAACTGTTAATAGACTCTAGGTATGACTCTAAAAATTATAGCTAATGAAGTGGGATGGATGAATAATCATAGAGACGTCACTTGACAAATACAAGGAGAAACACTTGTTGCTTCCAGCCTCATTGCTCCTTTGATAGATTTGGATTTTGGATTGCAGGCCAGAAGAGATCAGTAGTTTTTGCTGCTACAGTGTCATGAACTCACAGGGCTGACTGGTCATGAGAGTGATTTAAATGATTAAAAAAAAAAAAAGATTTTTAACGAGTGATTTGAAGCTTTAGCGGCTCTTAAGATGAATTATTCCCTAAAACAGATGTTTTTTTAGATAAAACAGTGACTCTGAGTTCATTGCACTAAACATCAGTTTGAGTGTTTGGTCATTTTCACGTTGTGTGTGGATACTGGTATAAAGACTGAGACAGCTCATAACCAACCATACTGACTTTTATCTTTGTCCTCTCCTCGTGCGTGTCCAAGCTCATACACTACTTTGTCTCGCTCTGTCTCTCAGGTGTTATATGCTCCGCAGGCGAGGGATCGCTTCACCGCTCCCTCCTTCATGCAGCGTGACCGCTTCAGCCGCTTCCAGCCCACCTACCCCTACCTGCAGCATCAGATTGACCTGCCGCCCACCATCTCTCTGTCGGACGGGGAGGAACCCCCGCCGTACCAGGGACCCTGCACCCTCCAGCTTCGTGACCCTGAGCAGCAAATGGAGCTGAACCGCGAGTCGGTGAGGGCACCGCCCAACCGGACCATCTACGACAGTGACTTGATCGACATGGGAGGAGGCGGGAGTCTAGGAGGGGTAGGGGGAGGAGGGGCGGGGATGGGGGGCGGCCCAAGGCCACCCAGCAGTAACTCGGGCATCAGTGCCGCCAACTCCAGCAGCCACGGACGTATGGAGGGCCCCCCGCCAGCATACAGCGAGGTGATAGGCCACTACCCTGGTTCAGCATTCTTTCTACACCAGCACAGCAATAACCAGAGGGTGGGGAGGCTGGGGGGGCTGGGCAGCCGGACGATCCAGCAGCAGAGCCAATCAGAAAGCACAATTGTACCTGCCAAGGCCAAGGACGGCCAACCAGAGGACTTGGTGTGAAGAAACCGGGAGGGGAGAGGTAGGGCCACCCATCCAGACTGAGAACTGTGTCTCTCGCTCAGCCCTGACCACCTGTAAGCCGGGGTCTCTCTTATCGCTCTGTCTCTCACGTCCTCTCCACACTCCCACGCACAAACACACCAACCTTAGCTATAGAAACGAGCAAAGAGAGGATCCAACAACTGATTTCATTTCATCCACACGCTAGCACTGCTGGGACAGGATGTACGCACTGTGTCCAGACATTTTTTTTCCTCCTTATTTTAAGAAAGAAGAACACTGCTAGCACAGCTTGAAACAGTTTTTTCTTTGCCCCCCCCCTTCTCGGGTGACGCCGCTGTCTACAGGAACTGAGGAGGATCAGTTTCGGGGGTTTTTTTGTTTTTTTTCTTCACATTTGTTTTTCTGTATTTGGACCGGGATCTGTGCACACAGCGAGAACTTAGAATCAAGGACTTTACCGAGAATACAACGAAACAAGAGACTCACAAACCCAAATCTTAGTGCCAAGGTTCACAAGGAAGCAAACCAAGGGGAGGGGAATGACTTGTTTAAACATTGAAAACACAAAAAGAAACGTTATCTCAAAGTTGCACTATCTTTTTGTTGTAAAAGAGAAGAGGGAAATGATGTTATGTTATAACGGTGATGTTTTTAATTTCTTGTTTCGTTTGTTTGTTTTATGGCCTTTTTGGGAATGGACTGATCGACTGACTGAACTTTGGCTCCAAAGTTGTTTTAAACAGTTGGGAGCAAATATAAAACAAAACAAAAACAAAACAAAAAACCCAACAAAAAAACAAAAAACAAACAAATATTATAAGCTTATGTCCTTCCTTTTTTGAAAACCGCAAGAAATCCTTGTACCCAGCCTAAACATCTCTGTCTGCTTACACCACAGGCACAGTGAGACTTAGTAAGAGAATAACCTGTACTGCTTCATGTCTGCGTTCACATCATGGGGAGGGGGGGGGTAAATCTGCCTCATGAGCAGCTGCTGGATTGATGGCGTGTTATAACAAACCACCAGAGGAAGTGAGCAAAGATTAGAGTCGTAAACACAGCTTGGCAGGATTCGGTGTGATCCAGGCTCAGGTTTGTGGGATATCTGGCCCAGCTGCTTCGATATCAAGTAAAGAGAGAGAGTCTGTCTAGCAGCGTGGTCAGAGCAGATTCTTCTCATTTCAACTGCTGAGCACCTGATGTTTCCTCGCGCCCCCCTACCCTGCATCCAGGTCCACCCCCCCTTGCCCAAATGCTCGTCTCAGACATCTTGCACAGTGCATTCTGCCAACAGCCACCACACTGAACTCGAAGCCACACCGAAAAACACAAAATAAGCAAAACGGCGAAGAAGTAGGAGGAAGAAAAAAAAAAAAGGCTCGGCTCTCCATCTTCACGTTTCTAAAGCCACAAAAGAAAGACACAAAGTGAAGATTCCTGTCTGCGTCTGTCAGCACGGAGATCAGGTTTTTAAAGGAAAACTGTCTGTGGTCAAAGTCAAAGGGCTATGGGAGGCTCCTTTTTGTAAAAGAAACAGAAAAAAAACCCTTTTTGAAAATCTAGCCTTTTTCTCTGCTCATCGTTGCCTTCTCCTCTGCTCTTGCGCTTTATCTGTCTCTCTTTCCTGTCCCCCCCCTTTTTTTTTTTTAACCGTGTGTCTCCGGTAAACACTGTTCATCATCACTCCTTCCATCCATCCCTGTGCAGAAAAAGTGTGATCAAATGATGTGCAGAGTCCGCCGAGCCCTTTAAAGTGGAGACTGGAGTGGAGTCCTCATTCGGCAGCGTGCTGTATAAGTGTGTGCACGTGTGCGTTTGTTGGTCAGACCTTTTAACAACACAGAAAAGCACTTAATGCTCCTGCAGGAGTTTTGTGTGTGTGTGTGTGTGATTGTAACTGAATGATTTATTAACTGACTCCTTTGAGTTTAAACATTCAAGGACATATTACTTCTTTAACACAGCTTCAGTACAGCTTTCATTGGAATACAGTTGAGTGTCTGTATTAAAAAGACAGAAACGCACCATGTTTGATATCACAGTACAGAGGTGACATCACAGCGAGCCTCAAACAAAGTGGACGGATCCAGCAAACCCCAAAACAGAAAAGCCCAGCTGTGATGATGATGATGATGTGAGTCTCAGTTCCATACTACGTACTGGTTCCAGGCGCGCCAGCAGTACAGCCTCAGCACGTCGGCGTGCACACGGGAAACGCTTGTTTTCTGAGTGAAGTGCAGTCTTCATAGTTCCTCAATGTATTAAATCTTTGAAAAAGGAAAGCTCTGCTTTCTTTTCCAGATCAGAGGACAAGGCTGTTTGAATTGGATGTTTTTCCCTACTCTCAGTAGATCCCATGAAAAGTGTCTAAATACTTTGCGACCTCCTCACCCCGTCTGTAGCACTCGGCACTCAGCACCAGTTTCATTCATTTCTGCTGAAGAGACACAATATTTAAAAGATGCATTTTGGCTCAAGGTTAAATTATCGTGTTTCTTGTTAATATCAAAATCCGTCGTTAAAGTGAAATCTCTTTCACAGTCCACTGTTGTCATGATTTTAAAGCTCTGGACGTGGGAGTCATTATGACAGGTCTGTTAGTGGACCTTTTTCTTTTTTTTCTTTTTTTTTTTAAACGAACCAGTGTTTTTCAGCGTGAGGCTCACAGGGAGGTGGGTGCAGCACCTGGACGCTGCACACGTGACTCTAGTTAGAGTTGGACTGGTTGAGGACTATTTTTAGCTCGAACACATTTGGTGCTCTAGTGGGCACTAGCACCCACAGGAAGGCTGCGTGAGTCCATATCCATGCAGCGTGCTCCTGGTAATGAAGCAACATGCTGCCTGGTGCGACTCACTAGAAACAAATTTAAGTGAGACACGTGAAAACCGTAGTCTGATCGTTTGATATAATTTTTTATAAACTGTAATTATTTAAATGATTTCCATCAGGCTGTGTTGGGTTTGTAACATTTTACACCGAATCCCAGGGTGCACTGGGAGCACGCAGTATTTATGAGTCTTTGCATGGGATTTGTGAACAAGAAAAAATATAAAGTAACACCAGGCTGAACATCTTTTATCACTCCTTGTCAGTTCAAAACAGAGAAAAACTTGAGGATGTCTCGAATGACGGATAAACAAACCTCTGTAGTATGGAATGAAACGTGTGGCTGTAGAACATCTGCTGCTGCCAGATGAACACGGGTGATTATTGGATGAATGCAGCAGGGTTTGATGGCATCATGCCAAACAGCTGAGGTGGAAGCAGGAAGTGGTTCTTTGCGTATGTTTGTCCCTCCTCCTTGGACGTTTCAGTCAGTCTGAATGGAAGCTCCGTCGGCATCGGTGTGTTTGAATGTCCCAGTGATTATCAGCTGACTCTAAGGTTTTGTAGTGTGTGTGATCACATCGCTGCTATTGCTGTTGCTGCTGCTACTGTTGTTGCTACTGCTGCTTCTCATGCTCACCCCAACCCACCCAAAGTCTTTGTGTCCCCCCCGCCCCCCCATCAACCAGAAGGAGAGAAATCTGGCCCTTTGCAGTCAAACCCACAAGTATTGAGACATACAGGCCTTGTGTTCCAACACTTTGACTTCAGACGAGCAGAGGTGTGTTTCCCTCTGCAAAGACTGTCCCAACACTTTTGGCCTTCGACCTACTCCAGCCCCACATCTTCTTTCCCTGTTTTTTTTCCTTTGCTTGTTCTTTCTGCGCAGTCATAGCTTGTAAATGGAGGATACAAAGATGAATTTTATGTTTTCTACAAGGAGGTTTGCATGTTACTATTATGTGAGTAAATAAGGTGCCTAATGTTAATGTTTGAGCAGACCACACCTCAGTCAGACTGCTGCTGGGAATCCGCGAGGGTGGCTTCACCGCCGCCTGTCTGGCAGAATAGAGAAGCAGAGTGTGAGGACGCCCAAAAACCGATCCTTTCTTGGGTTTTTTTTTGTTTTGTTTTGTTTTTTTCCCTCTCTCTAAAGTCTTGGACAGATGAGCCTGCTCCAGCGTTTAGGATTCTGGGGCCTTCTCTTGTTAATTTAGCGACTCCCTCCCTCCTCCCAATGAGCAACAGTGTGCCTGTTTCCAAACTTGCTGCTCCACTTTGAATTTTTTTTTTCTCGAGTGTGGCAGTTGCTCACCGGCCATTGTGCCAGACAGGACCGGTCGCTCCTACAGAAGCCACTGAAGCCATTCCAAGCAGTAATGTGACCCGCGTGTGGAGCAGACATAGGAAACCCACTTGCACTCAAAAAGCTCCCACCTTCGTTGTGCCTCACTTCCAACGGTGCTTTTTTCAGTAGTCTGTCTTTCTTTATGTTTGTTTGTAAGGTGCTGTATATAACTTGAATATATTATGCACATATCCTACCCAATGGGTAGAAACCACAAAAAGATGTTGTGAATAATGTAATATAATGTATAGACGATATAAGAATTTTAAGAAGGCAGCATCAAATTTGTAAATGCCTACAGTTAAAAATGTGCTTTGTCTTATCTTTTTCTTTTTTTTAAACATGGTTTGCAAAGTATGCTTAGAAAACGGTTGCAACACAAATACAAATTACTACTTAATAATAATATTTTGCTATGAATAGTCTGTTATGAGGATGAGAGAACCTCTGGATTAAGGACCCTTGTCGAGAGACGATGTTCACTTGTTTATCTGATTCTTCTGTCACAGTGCCAGCCATCATTTAGGCACTGGCTGATGATTTTTCTTTTGACCAACTAACAAATGTATAGCTCTATTATACAGATCTTTTAAGAAAACATATATCTCACACACACACACACACACAGGGGAGCTGTCAGCACTTCTCTGTGAACTAGGAGAACATGCTCCTCTGTATGTCTGATTTTTAGTTTTTGTAATTCTGCCAAAGTGTAAAAACCCGCTGAGCACACTGGGCTTTGCTTATTGGTCCGGCTGGATGTTTAGACATTTCAGCTCTAGTTTTTAATTGCATGGTTGTCAAAGAGGAAAACCATCAATGGAAGGGAAAAAGGAAAAAAAATCCATTTAGTGGTTCAGTTTGGAAAGTTGCACCAGCATGACACGAGCGAGGGGAAAAAGCTGTTAAAACTGTCACTTTTTTGTTCTTTTTCTCTATTATTTTTCATGATTATTTTCTACATTATAATGTTATATGTGGCACAGTATATTAAAACAAAAGTCATGTTTAATCTGCAGTCATTTATTTACAGTATGTACTGAAAATAACTCCACTGTACAATAACCGCAGAGCATGTTCATTCTTATCTATAGACGATGTACATAGCAACGCGCCATGTTCTCTTCGAAGCACCAAATAAGTGGCAGTTGTGTAGATTTTATTTGGCAATGGTCTCTGTTGTAACTTTGGCTGGAGTGCCGCTCGGCTCTCCTCTTCCTTTAATTTCATTTGAAAGTTTTTCTTTCTCTTTTTTGTTTCCTGCACTAGCTTGAAGAATTAACCGGGGCTCAGACTGATCTGTTATTTGATTTCTCTTTTCACAGTGCTCTCTCTCTCTCTCTCTCTCTCTCTCAGAAATGTGTACTCGACTGCTGACAAGACCACAAGTAGCTCTTTTTACCGTTCCTGATTTTAATGACGATGATATCGTGTCAACAGTTTGGTATTCTCTCAGTCTTGACAGCTAACATAGGACTGCTTCCATCATGGGTTTTGTAACATCGTTTAGCTTTCTTTACAAAAATGATTCTCCCCCTCCCACCTCTGTGCTCAAATCTAGATATATATGGCTGTATTCAGTAACCATACAGTGTGTGTGATTTTATATATATCTATATAAATATATATATAATATAAAATACACACACACACATACACACATACAAACACAGAGGTAAAATTGTTGTGTATTTTTGCCTCTTTTTATTTAAGCAATTGTGATGTAATAGGTTTTAGGCCTAAGGTCTGTTATTGCAATACTTTTACAGAAAACAAGAAAAAAATCAAAAAATGTTGCTCTAAGTGCTGTTGTAGTCAAAGATTTTATGCTTGTACTTATGCTGTAGTCAAACTGCAGCGTAATGAATAAAACTTTAAAAGTGATTACTCTGTTGTTCTGCCTGTTTGTTCCTGTAGTCTTCTGTAGATAATGAGGTTTTGTAATGTGATTACTGTGAAGTCGGTGTGGGCAGCGCTGCCACTCAGCTCTTTATCTGTCCTCGCTGAAGCGGCCAAAAAAACATGTGAGCAGGATTTAAGGCGGGTCAGCAGCTTCACGGCCTTATTAACCTGCTTTTCTGCGTTGCTTGGTGTTGCTTGGCGTTGCAGGGTGAAGCCCGCCGCGCATAGATGCAAAACACACAGGTTAATTGGCTGCTATGATAAAATTAAGGCAAATGTGGTGCAGAGTCTGTAAAGCATGTAGGCTACAGGCACCAATGAGTCTTGAAAAATAAGTAGTTTCAAGATTTATTTAAGCTCTCAATAAAGTTTTAAGTTTTCAGGTATCTGTACTGGAGTAATTTTTTTTGTGGTGGTTGCGTCTGCAGTAAGTGTCAGGTAATTTCAAATGCAGCCCAACAAACATCAGCAAACGCACAAACTGTGCAGTTTGTCTCACAGTGTGTTGCTAGCTAAAGGTCCAGCTGCTGTATTTCACTGGGAGAGAAAACAAAGAGTTAACTTCACTCGGAGATGGAGAAAGATAAGAAAGACAGGAGGGGAAGAAGAGGGGCTAGATTTAAAGGCAAGGACTGCTCAGTGATGCTTGATAAACTGCCAATTTTAGTCTTACATGTAATGAATTGAACTTTTTTTTTAATTTAAACTTAGCTGTGAACAAAGCAAAAATAATAACACTTGTCATACTCTCTGTTACACACATCAAGCCCTGCACCAATCACTCGTCAGTTACATACACCTGGATTAAGTGGCAGCGAGCCGACTGGTAAAAGGAGACCAAGTATACAGTTGTATATTGATTAAATTGATCCAATAGACCACAAGTCAGTTTTTCCTGAGATGCCAGTTTAACCACTGTTGTCAACCATTCTTCATAGGGAGCGAGGCATCTTTTCCGGCAGTGTTTTAGCAAAATCCGTTTAGCAGTGGTAAGGGACAGGATGATCCATCTGTTTTTATGGGAGTCACAGTCAGAAGCATACTGTGGTTGAACCAAGCACGGGCAGTTTTGGTGAGATGTAAAATCTTCTTTTCAGAACGCTGAAGATGAGCTCCTTAACATTTTTCCACCATTCCTGAAGTGCTGGCCAGCTCCAAAGAATATGTAGAATTGAGGGACCCTGGTCATCACATCTCCAGCAATTGTCCAAAGGTATCAAATTCCATTTGTACAGCTGTGTGTTTGATGCCACCTGTTAATTATCTTTAACTGAATGAACCTGCTGCCTATTTCCTTATACATGGTATTGATATTATGAAGACATGTGACATTATGTCCTGTGCCAGATCCTGAGCCCAATGCAATGAATTGTCCCAGAGAAACTGTTGAATCAAAGTATCAAGTTCGTTAAAATAAGAATCTTAAATATGTAGTTGGATATTAAATGTTATATAATAAATGACAGTTGCAGTCATCATCATAATACGGTTGATTTTACCCCAAAGTGTAAGGTGTATTCTAGACCATCTACCAAAATCTATTATTTTTTTGAGCATTGTCCCCATGTTTGCTTAACCATAGTAGAGCAGGTCACCTACTGATCAAACGGTTGATGGTCGATCCCTGGCTCCTCCAGTTTGCATGTCAAGTATCCTTGGGCAAGATACTAACCCCAAGTTGCTCTCCGATGAATGTGTGTGAATGTAGTTGGGAAGCACTCAGTTTAGAGAAAATGCTTATGAGTATGACCAGATGTGTTGACTGGGACCTCACCATCCAGCAATACCCCAAAGAAGTTTCTCCAAACTTCTATGAGTCCACAAGTCATATCTGAGAGAAATGGCCAAGTTTTCTTACCATTGTGATCAACAGAGTGAGCTGGACAGGATGAGACTTGTAATCCCCAGACATACTGAGAGGCTGAAGAACAGCACCTTGTCAGTATAGCTTGCTAGGATGGATTTGTTTGCGTCTTAGTACTAAACACACAGTGCAGCTAATTAGTTTTACAAATATTCAATCATAGCACAAAGTTTGAATCGAGTAAACAAAAGTCAGGAGCATAACACAGGAGCCTTTTCTGTCAGAGGATCAATGTAAAGTTCATTGGAGCTGTTCAGTTTTTCAATTTTATTTATATAGCGCCAAATCACAACAACAGTCACCTCAAAGCGCTTTATATTGTAAGGTAGGCCATACAATAATATATGAGCAAGCACTTTGGCGACAGTGGGAAGGAAAAACTCCCTTTTAACAGGAAGAAACCTCTGGCCGAACCAGGCTGAGGGAGGGGCGGCCATCTGCTGCGACCGGTTGGGGAGAGAGAAGGAAGACAGGATAAAAGACATGCTGTGGAAGAGAGACAGAGATTAATAACCAGTATGTTAACCAAAATATAAGAAAAATGTCTCTGCAAACTTTCTTCCTTTGGTGGGATGGAAAAACAGCTCCTCTGCTGATCTTTGGGTAAGTTTTAACCCCAATCATTCAGACCTGCCGATTCTCCCCCTATGCGGTGCAGTGCAGGTCACATGCAGGTCACGTCATAATCCTCTCTCTCTTCTCCCATCAATGTTTTCTTGTTAGAGAATCGTTGGCAGAGATCTTCCTGAGCCAGGAGCAAATGACTCACTCAGCCCTGTAAAGTAATGAGATGCATAAAACATAAGTTTCTGTATATTTCAGCAGCGAGAGCGGTTTATTTATAGACGGAGCCCATCTGGCAACTTGTCATAACATTCGCAAGAGTGAAACAAAGCTAATGTTCAAAGCACTTAGCCTCACTTACAAGTGCAGAGAGAGGGTGGGCCCAGGACCCCCGCCTCCCGTCCTCTCTGTGAACCTCCTGCTGCGAGGAGCACAACCCATCCCAGTGCTGTTCACATTTCCTCCTGACTCACTCTCTTCAGATGACACACAGACACACACAGGCATCTTGAGAGCTGGCAGACTGGTGTAGGGCAGTCACAGAGGAAATCATGCATACATCAGCTGCTGCTTGTTTCAAAGATGAGACATGATGCGTTCTCAGACTATGAACCTCTCCCAGGCTTTCAGTCTCAGACAGGAAATGGAGGAGAAGGAAACTGCTTTCTAAGTTTTCCTGTTCCCCTCCTTTCCTTATCAGGAAGATGTGCCTAAATGTTACCTCCTGTCTGGAAACTGCTTTGATGAATACTAATGCATCAGGTGTAACTACAGCAGTCTGTGGCCCATTTAAATACCCAGAACCTTTTGGAGACAGTTATCTCAGACTGGATTGCCAGCAAAACCGGGCCCACAAAAACCCCGAGTCCAATAGTCTGGCAATTTGGATCACTGAAACAGTTTCAACTATGGTGGGTTCTGCATTATTGTTCATTTAATATCTGCCCCATTCTGTGATGTCAGGATCTATGGTTTGGTTGTCAAATTAATACACAGCTAGCTAAAATTATGGCTAAGCAGAGGAAGACATCATTACATTACATTAATGTAATAATTTTTTACAGTTGATATGTGTAGTGGGTATAGAAAGAATAAACAAAATAAACCTGCAACAAGGTCTGTGGATTTTTTGAGTAACTGGGTCATAATTTCTAGTAAAACACATTGTTGCATTGTCTCATCTCAATACAATATATTCATATATGCATTTTATACCTTATTGAAGGCAGACATATCTACAATCAGTATCTCCAAAATTGTACGAAACACATCAAAACAATCAAAATAGATAAGCACCAAAGGAAACATACACCTTGATTTTGGGGTGAGCAGAACTTTAATGGACTGTGGCAACATTGTGACACTTCATTTCAACTGTATTTATAAGCACTAATTCACAACAGTAGTTGGCTCCAGGTGCTTTACACTGTAAGGTAAAGATCCTGCAACAGTATAATTTTGTTCAGCTTTTGGAAATATTTTCAAGAAGCCAAATTTTTGTTAGTAAGAGTAGATGACTCTGAATCACTTATGTGTGCAGCAGTTTTGGGTTTTTTTTAAAGGAGGCCCTTGCATGTTTAATGCTTACTAAGTTATTGAGTAATCTACAGTCAAAGATACAATACAGCTTTACTTTACTGCCTAGAGGAAATAAAGACCAGAGTATTTGAACACATATACTTAAAATATACATATTCAATTCAATTCAACTCTAATAGGGTGATATGGTACTACAAGGTCATTAAGATAAGATGGGGCCTGATTATTTAAGACCTTGTATGTGAGGAGCAGGATTTTGAATTCTATTCTGGATTTAACAGGGAGCCAATGAAGGGAAGCCAATACTGGAGAAATCTGCTCTCTCTTTCTAGTCCCTGTCAGTACTCTGGCTGCAGCATTTTGGATCAACTGAAGGCTTTTCAGGGAGTTTTTAGAACATCCTGATAATAATGAATTACAGTAGTCCAGCCTAGAAGTAATAAATGCATTACTAGTTTTTCAGCGTCACTCTGAGACAGGATATTTCATTTATATAGTGAAACACTCAGTGAGGACATGTTGGAACGCACTATGTAAAATTCTACTGTAAAACTCTTTTAAGTATAGCTTGGAGGAAAAATTGCACAAAAAAATGTATAAACACAAATAAAGAAAATACAAATACAACTGACAGGTGAGTGAACACAAACATCCAGATCATATGCAGTAATCGAGAACAATTTCAAAAGCAAACACAGTGACCAAGAGAACTATTTTCTCAATTCTTTAAAGTGATTAGAATAAAGGACCAGGTGCAAAAAACTCTGCACTTGAAAATTCACCATGAACCGAAACAAAAGCTCATACAGGAAGCAACAGAAGATTTCATCTTTCTTTAGTTTAGTCTGCCTGGAATGCAAAGCTAAAAATCTGGATCTTACAACAGCAGCTTATCCATTTACATGTTTTATCACCTCTGCTCGTATCTCAGCTCGTAGTCTTCAAAAATTGTTATCAATGAGAAGAGCTCTCCTAGAGCACACTTTACACTAAGGCTAACACTCTATTTAACAGTTTTAACTCTTATAAAAAATGAGTTATCGCCACTAATGAGCCCAAACCCAACCCTAACTCCAACCCAAACCCTAACAATAACCCAGTGCAATGAAAATATGCTTTAAAAACAAAAGAGTTCACATTTTTCAGTTTTGCTTTGAGTAGTGTTAAACCTTGTTGTTACAATTTTATCACCTGTGATCGGTTCCGCAGAGTTAAAGAAGATCACTCGGTTCCACAAAGTTTTAGCCCTGCTCCACTTCACCGAGTTTCATGGAAATGAGCTGTCTGTGTTCTCTCTAGTCTTGCTGACAGACAAGTGGACAAGCGTACCTTCACCTCTGCAAGAATAATTTAGCTTATATCTGACTACAAGCACAGCTTCAACTCCAAAGCATTCCAACAAATGTGACCCGAGCTGCAACTTTCTACTGCACCCACATTCTGTCAATAACAAAGAAACACTGGCGCTGACCTTTGCTGAGAAAAGATGGAAAGTGGTGAAAAATCATTGACTTTTTGACAGCTTGGACAGCTTTTTCTCTCCTGACCTGTGCTTCACCTCATGCTTCCCGGAGGCATCTTGACACTCGGGTCATGTTTGGCCACTGGCTCACACCTGAGGAACACAGATTGGCTTTACACTAAAATGATTGGAGGACTCGTTCTGCCCCACGCTTCTAAGTCCCTGTGGGAGAACAAACAGGTGTTTATACGAGGGGCCGTGGACTGCATAAGCAGTTGTTCATTAGTCTGGACAGCAGAGGTCATAGCAGCTCACGCACGCTTCCCACAAGCAACACCTTTACATTTTCATGCAGATCTGATTCATAATGAAGGAGGCCGGCTGGTGCATGACATTTGCGTCTGCCCACCATTTCTGGACGCTGACAGCAGAGAGAATACCCAGACCTCCTTGATTTATCTGGATGTGGTGTGAATGTGGACAGTAACCAACTGAACAGACCGGACATTTTCTCACCTGTTGTCCTGCCCGGAGATTGTGTCTCTGGGGAGCTACTACTTAAATCTAAAGTGCAAGGAGCAACAGAAGTGTAACTCTACGCCCCTTGTATGGCATTAACTTTTGTTAAATCCAGGATGTACTTTAGAGTCTGTATTTTCAGTGTAGTCAGGCTAACCTGTGTCCTTTCAATTCGGTTCAATGTTTAAAACCAGCAGACTGAGCTAAACGATACTGAAATGGTAATCTGTAGAAGTGATGGAAACACCAAGTTGGGTAGTCAGACTGTCAGAAATATAAACACAAGGGGCACTCTGAGAGCACATCCTCCACCAAGGCAGCTCGCCCTCTGAGCAGCACTTACTTGTAATGGAACAGTATTATATTTTTATATTTTGGTTTCTGTTTTTTTAAATGTACTTTAAGAAGTTTGCACTGAAGTAAAAATCAGATAAGATTAGCATGGCAGAGGTTTACTTTGATCACACAAATATGTGTGAAATATCCTCGGCAGATCCGACCTGGTTTCATGTTTTTCAGCACACTTTTATTAACTCACGGTTGGTGTCACGTTACATGCACACAGCTGTAGCGTTTCAGCTCGCAGCTGAACACTCCACTAACCCAGAACAAACAGACGGATGCCGCTCAGGTGCGTCTGCCTCCCCTGCAGCGTTACCGCAGACCATGCCCAGAAACAGTATGATATGCAAAAAACTGGCTATGAATCATTTGACTTTTTTACATAACGGTCAAAAATCAGCAGAAAAGCTCTTCGGCAGGATTGCTCCTCAAAACAAAAATGTTTTTTTACTTACAAATGTCACCGTTTAATAAATGAATAGGCTTTCCAGTGGTGTGAGATTTATTGTGACGAGAAAGAAATAATCGATCAAACACTAATTTCCTTACTTTTTATGCGTATTTTATCACTTATCATCATTATTTTATCACGGTATTGTCTCTAACTATCTAGGAAGCTCATTGTTTTTCTCTGAACAACAGATTCTTTAAAAAAGACCCTGAAGACCAGAATTCTTTCAAAAAATTTTGAGCTATCGGGTTTAGAGACAGAAACACACAAACACACCAAAAACGGAGCCTCCCTGGCAGCTGCAATAATGGATGAATTTTTTTGTTATATTAGGCACTTTTATATTTCCTTAGCTAATTAGTGTGGATGCTTATTAAGCATCTACAGCATCAGTGTGGATGTATTGTTCTTTGAATCTTTATTATTTCCTATTCCGTACGTTTTTCGCCGTCTATCTTCGTCAACACCGTTCAACTTAGAAAAACCATTCAACCACCGTTCCTCTTCTTTTGGAAAGGTGTGCTTCTATTTTTCTCATTTGTAACTTTTCTATTTTTAAATTGTTCAACTTTATTCAACAAACAATTTACCATGTATTTCAATGGGAAAATCTTCAAATTCTCATTTAACTTACTCATCTTTCAACTCTATCTACGTCTTCATACGTTCACCTAGAGTGACCATTCAACCTTTAAAACTAAGCCAAGACATTGGCACGGAATTCTCGAGGTTCGAGTGAGACAGGCCAACTGCTAGAGTGGGAGCACGGGAAAAATTGATCTTAAAATCTTCTCTTTAAACTGCTGCTGTGTCCTCAGCGTTCAGCCTAGAGTCATCATTTTACCCTCAAAACGTAGCCATCGTTGCCCTCTTTTATCCAATGACATTGTTATTGGGATGGAGGTTACAGTTCTTTCATAAATGTCACCAATGTACAGTCTCCTCCATCCAACTCTAGTCTACAAGGAAAGAGAGAAATCCCCAACAATCTGATGATTCCCCCATGAGCAAGCACTTGGCAACAGTGGGCAGGGAAAATCTCCTTTTTAACAGGAGGAAACCTGCAGCAGAACCAGGCTCAGGAGGGCGGCCTCTGCCTAGACCGGTTGGGGAAGTGATTTAGAGTGATTACATTTACAGTTATTTTTAAATTTCCCTCTTGCTTTAACATTTGTTATCTTGTTTAGTCATTTAAAAGTCAACAAAGAAAGAGAAAAAATCCCCAACAATCTGATGATTCTCTATGAGCAAGCACTCGGCAACAGTGGGCAGGAAAAACTCACTTATTAACAGGAGGAAACCTGCAGCAGAACCAGGCTCAGGAGGGCGGCCTCTGCCTAGACTGGTTGGGACAAGTGATTTAGATTACATTTACAGTTATTTTCAAATTTCTTTCTTGCTTTAACATTTTTGTGGTTATTTAGTCATTTAAAAGTCTACAAGGAAAGAGAGAAATCCCCAACAATCTGATGAT